>PVKU01004385.1:111143-148526 GCA_004027475.1 Anoura caudifer | reverse complement strand
CACGAGGCTTTGCCACAGTGGGGACCCCTTCCCCACAGCTTTGGTAGAGGAGGGACCACGCGGCTTTGGGGTGCTCCCTTCGGCTGCGTGGCCTGGGAGCAAGAGAGACTGCCTGGAAGAAGGGTGAAAGAACTCTTGCCAGTAGGCCATGAGAAGGTGCCACATGGCTTTAGATTAACCAGAGATCCTGCCTGGAAGATGACACAGCTGACGGTGTCAAGAGCCTGGATCCCGGACGTGTGCTTCTCTTCCTTGCAATTACGGTACACTGACTTAGGGCAGAGGGAGAGAGGAAGCACTGCGGGTGTCTGTGGGTATCCTAAAGGACTTTGATATTTTAATGAAGTTAAGTCACTACTTTAACTCTGTATAGTATTAAATAAACATTTCCTTTCCTTTTCACAAATCCTCTGGCTTTGAGAGACATCTTTCCATAAGGCGGCGGACAATAACGGACCTTTTCTGTTGCTCGGTAACAGTTTTTGGGGGCTCGTCCGGGATCTTAATTGCCTGTGGAAGACTGACCCCTCAGGTTCGAGAAAGTTAGACTTTGGAAGTGTTTTGCCAGTCTCGAGAACCTTCTGGTTGCTCTGTAACAAAAGGGCCGAATGTAATTTTAACTCCTTAACAGTAAGGAGTAGTTACATTTACATAGTCCTAAAATTATTTTGGCCCTTTGAAGGCAACCACAAGGCTGATGTGGCCCCTGGTGAAAATTAGTTTGACACCCCTGCTCTAGGGGGTTGAGAAACACCTGTGTAGGTACCAAGGACTTCAAGTGTTTTTCACATTTTTTCCCAAGACAACTCCCTCTACTGTAGCCCTGGCCCCAGAATCTGTTGTTACAGGGCTATGGACATTTGTATCCAGTTGTTTTGCATAAGTAGCACATTCACAAGGTTCAAAAACCAAATTATTGAAAATGATAAACATTGTGAAATGTCACTCTCAAACTCATCCCCATTGACTTTGTTCCTACTAATTCCTCACAGGTAATAACTATTAGTAGTTTCTTGTGTATATTCAATTGTTTTTAAGCAAATACAAATATGTATTTCCCCCTTTCTCACATAAAAGTAGCATGAACTATACAATGTTTTGTACCTTGCTTAAAAAATGTAATCTATGCTAGAGATCTTACACATCCATATGTAGGAAGTGTCCTCACTTTTAAAATTGCTGCAGTGGAATTGCTGGGTCAAAGGCGGTTCCATTTATAGTTTTCTGAGGAAATTCCATACTGCTCTTCATAGTGGCTGGACCAGTCTGCATTCCCACCAATAGTGCACTAGGGTTCTCTTTTCTTCACATCCTCTTCAACACTTGTTTGTTGATTTGTTTATGATGCCCATTCTGACTGATGTGAGGTGGTATCTCATAGTGGTTTTAATTTGCATCTCTCTGATGGCTATGGATGCTGAGCATCCTTTCATATGTCTCTGGGCCCTCTGTATGTCCTCTTTAGAGAAGTGTCTGTTCAAGTCCTTTGCCCATTTTTTAAATTGGGTTGTTTGTCTTCCTGGAGGGGAGTCATGTGAGTTCTCTATATATTTTGGAGAGTAAACCCTTGTCCAAGGTATTATTGGCAAATATGTTTTCCCATTCAGTTGGTTCCCTTTTCATTTTGCTGATGTTTTCTTTAGTCATGCAGAAGCTTTTTATTTTGATGAAGTCCCATTTGTTTATTCTTTCCTTTAGTCCCTTGCTCTAGGGGACATATCGGCGAAAATATTGCTGCATAGACTAACTGAGATTTTCCTCTTTATGTTCTCCTCTAGGACCTTTATGGTGTCATGACTTAAATATAAGTCTTTTATCCATCTTGAGTTTATTTTTGTATAGGGTATAAGTTGGCTTATACCCTAAGAATTCTGAAACACCAATTCAAAAGGACCTATGCATCCCAATGTTCATAGCAGCACAATTTACAATGGCCAAGTCTTGGAAGCAACCTAAGTGCCCATCAGTAAATGAGTGGATCAAAAAACTATGGTATATTTACACAATGGAATAGTACACAGCAGGAAGAAAGAAGGAGCTCCTACCCTTCACGACAGCATGGGTAGATCTGGAGAGTATTTTGCTAAGTGAAATAAACCAGGCAGTGAAATAAAAACATCATATGATCTCATCTAGAAGTGGAACCTAATCAACAAAACAAAGAAGCAAGTAAAATAGAACCAGAGACATTGAAATTAAGAACAAACTGACAGTAACCAGAGAGGGGGGTGGGAGAGGATAATGGGGGGGAAAGGGAGAAGGGTCCTCAAGAAACATGTTTAAAGGACAAATGGGCAAAGCCAAAGGGGGGTAAGATCATGGGTGGAAGGTGGGGATGGCTTGGGTGGGGGGACTAATGGGGGAAAAATGGAGACAACTTGAACAACAACAACAAAAAAATGAACAGTTTAACTCACTACCTTTCAATTGTTTCTCACCTTATCAATAATATTTAAGACAGCTGAATAGTTTTGTGGGATTATACAGTTTGTAAAAGTGCATTTAGATTTTGAGGGGCACATTTTAGATTTGGAACTTTTAAAATAATAAAACATTCAGTGTTACAAAAATTGCTGCATAATACTTTATTGTGACGATGTACTAGCTTTTTTTTTTTTTTTTTTTTTAGATTTGATTTATTTATTTTAGGGAGGGAAGAAGAGAGAGAAACATCAATGTGTGGTTGCCTCTTACACACCCCCTACTAGAGACCTGGCCCACAACCCAGGCATGTGCCCTAGACTGGGAATTGAACCAGCAACCCTTTGGTTCACAGACCAGCACTCAATCCACTGAGCCAGACCAGCTGGGTCTTTAACCAATTCTGTACTGGTAGCCAGTGGATTGTTTCCAATATTCTCTTAGAGACAATGTGGTAATGAATAACTATATATGTATGTCATTTAGTAACTGCAAGATAAATTGCCAGAAGTGGAATTGCTGGGTTAAAGGTTAAAGCATTTGTCGTTTTGCTTCTTTGAATTGAACCATTCTGTATCCCTACCGGCAATATTATAGCCTTTTAGCTGGTGTCTTTCTAGAGTAGTAGATCTTACCCAGTCAGACCCAATACCCACTACCATCCAGATGTGAAATTCTAAGACAATATAACCTACTCAGAGTTGCAATTAAAGGAAAAAATCAACATGATGCTTTATCCGGTAATATCAAAGAAATTAAAAGTAATTTATAACAAAATAAGAGGTATTATACTTTACTATGTGAAATGCTTTGCAAGATTATACTGTAAGACCTAATGAAGTTGTTAGATGCTTTTGTCTATATTTGGACTAAATGGATGCCACACCCCAAATGAAGACTGATACTGAAGTGCTCCATTGGTGATTTAGGACCTGTGAGCCCTGCTGTCACTGGAGCAGTGATTTTCCAAAATGGTAAAACCAACAAACAGCCCTTTTGGTAGGGTTCTGAACAAAACAGAAGACAACCTTCCCTTTACTTACACAGAAGATGCATTCCTGGAAAATTCAGTGTTTATTAAAACCATGCAGATACTCCTTTGTATTTATATATAAAGTGGGTTTAAGTTCTATATTCAAATTATTATAAGCAAGTGTTTCTCCTACCTGAATGTCCAGTGGGACATTTGAAAGTCCTATGGGACACAAAACAAGTCTCCTTTGTGTCAGACTGTCCTGCCCTCATCCACTAAAGGCCAGTAGGACTCCAAGCCATTGTGACGAAGTGAAAAGTTCCAACTGTTCCATGCCCTCTGCTGCCCAGAGAACGGCTGCTGTGGGGTCTCCTCTGGAATCCAGTTCCGTAGACCAGTGTTCACTGAACATTTCTAAAACATTCATCTTTGTTTCATCATGTTTCACTCTGAGACCCTGCCAGTAGCTACTCAATGTTGCAGGATGAGTGCAATATCCTCAGCTGATGGGACAGAGTATACAGGTTCATTGGTTGGATTCAGTGCTTTAGCTGAGAGTTGAGTATTGAAATACAGTTTTTTGGGTGGTGAAAATAGAAAGCAGGACCCATAGCCTAGTGATGCACTTGGCATATTGAAAGATGTTCCTTGTTGTTTGTCCTGGTGTGGCTGCACAAACCCCAAATTTTTGTGATACTTTGAGTTCTGAATTTATTAATTATCAGATGGTTTAAATATTGTTATTAATGAGAGAGTAGGAAATGTTTACTGGGATCCCTGTTAAATGTATTGTACATAATACTCTAAGACAGTCTGTGTGTAAGTTTCCTTCCTTCCTTCCTTCCTTCCTCCCTCCCTCCCTCCCTCCCTCCCTCCCTCCCTCCCTCCCTCCCTTCCTTCCTCCCTTCCCTTCTTCCTTCTTCTCTCTCTCTCTCTCACTGGAGGACATGCTTATTGATATTAGAGAGAAGGGGAGAGAAGCATCAATGTGATAGAGAAACATCCATCAGTTGCCTCTCATACGCACTCTGACAGGGGACCAAACCTGCAACCTAGGCATGTGCCAGTACCAGGAATTGAATATGTGACCTTTTCCAGCCAACTGAGCCACACTAACCAGGGCTGCTTATGTTTCAAATGCTCAAGATGCCACTCTCCTGGGACTGTGATGCCCTATGTCAGGGCTCCTCTCCTGGCTACTCTCTATTTGCCTGGAAATGCCTGTGAAGTTCAATGCCTGGGTCAGCCTGGAAGACCACAGAGCATTTTGATCCATGTAATCTGACAGTTATTTAATGACTTCATCATAAAATGTCCCCATGACCTTGGTGCCCAGGTGGCTCTCAATGTAGACTAGCAGCCACATGGTTGTTTAAATATAACTAAGCTGTGTTAGTTTTTCGTGCCTCAATTTTCCCATCAGTGAATAAAGATAACAATAAGATGGCTGCTACAAGTACTATTTTTCATACATAACTACAGTTGACCCCTTGTCAAAGTTTATAATTATGCATTTATCACTGTGGCTTTTGGAGCAAAGCCTGTCTCTGTCGCTGGTTGTATTAACTCTGTGAAAGCAGGTATCTGATTTGCTCTCCACTGGGTCTCCAGCACATCCTACCATCCTGTGAGGAAGATGCTTTACAACTAACTCTTCACTGACTGCTTGAGATCTCTTGGTGTAGACACCGTACAGGCAGTGGACTGGCGTCTTACTGACAACGGATAGTATGGGTTCCCTCTCTCACTCATTTATTCATTTAGAAAAAAGATTCCTGGGTTCTCACAAGAAAATTAATTTTCTCCCAGCCCCCAGTCTGCGCGACAAAAGCCATCCCGACCACTTGCCCTGGGGTCAGGCGAAGCTTGGCTCCGTTTGGAGCTGGTAGCGTGCTTCTATAGATGGGAGGTGTGCACGGAAGCGGAGAATTCATTATAACCGGTTAGTCATCCGTGGAGATTGTAGACACTGCCCGTGGGCAGGTCGCACCTGGTGCTTCCCGGGTGGGGCCTGTTCCCTGCGCCGTGCCTCGGGGTGGAAGCGCAACGGGCTCCCAGGAACCTGGGGTCCCACCCGAACTTGGAAAAAGCACCAATGCCCCCTCAGCGACCCATCTCCCCTGAGCTGTCAACTCTGAGATCAAGCCCAGCATAGGCTGGGATAACTTTTCCGGGGACTGCGGGGCAGCGGAGCTGGGCTGACCCTCGCCGACACCACCCAGCGGAAGCCACTGCCCTACCTATTGCCGGCAGCGGAGGACGCGGAGGCGGAAGGTGGGGTCAGAAGAAGGCAAAGCCCTCGGCGCAGAGGCAGGCAACTGAGGCACAGCCGGGCGGTGGACGCCCGGGGAGACCCCGCGACGCAGGGAGCGCGTGGCCCGCCTGGGTCGCTGAGTTGCGCTCCTCTGGTCCAGGATGACTCAGCCTCAGTAGAGTCGGTCGTTACGGCCGGCCGGCGCGAGGGCTCCACAAAGTTGCCAGTCACACCCCAGACTTTATTCACCTTGCCCTTCGTCTGCGGGCTGCCCCAGTGCGCCTCCGCCCGCTGCTAGGGTCCGAGTGGGGGGAGCGTGACACTCGGGCCTCAGAGGAATCTTTAATTCCCAAACGAAGGGAGCCTGCTGGTCAGAAAGGACTTGGCGCCGAATTTGCTTCCCTGCCCATCCCTGATATCCCGGCCACCGCCACTCGCCGCAGTCGCGCGGACGCCGGGCCTCAGCCTGTCAGAGTGCGAGCTGCTCGGCAGCCCGGGCCCGGGTTCAGGAGCGCCTGGGCGGCCCTGCTGCTGGCCGACGCCGGGGTCCCCGCGCCCATGTGCCCGCGCCGCCCTCCGCGCCTTCTCCTATCAGGCGCTGCTGCTCGAGGAGACTCTGCGCGCGGCCTCACCGCGGTGCTCTCGCCAGAACCCGCTGAGCCCAGTACCATCCCCACCCGACTACCCCCCGTATGTGACCCCGACCGCCGCCACGAGCCCCGGCTCCTTCTTAAGACTTTTGCCTCTTCACTCGCCCTTTCCTCTGGAAAATTGCGCGGCGTGGGTGGGGGGTTGCGCTACCTTTAGGCAGCGGCAGCACCTCACCCCCAGCCCCTGACCCGGACTGGGCACGCGGCACTGGCTCGAAGCTGTCGCTGGCAAAGTGCGGGGCGCTGCGCCTGCCCTCGGCCGCCCTCCTGCGCCCCCACCCCCATCCCCACCCCAGGTTTCGGTCGCCAGGGCCAAGGGACGGCCCGGGGCCAGCCCTGGAGTCGCGCCCGCGGTGGCGGACTGCGGAGTTGTAAAGAACTCGGTGGCCGCAGTGGACCGGGCGGGGCAGGGCGCGCTCCACCGCCGCCAAGGACACTGGAGTTTCGAGTCCCCGCCCGCGCGGCGCCTCCCACCCTCCAGCCTCGGCCGCCGGACTCTCTGGGGCCGCCGAGGCGGGGCCGGGCGGCTGCTGCTGTAGGAGGCGCGTTTCCCTCCCGCCTCCCCCGCCTGCCTCCCTCCCCACCTCTCTTCCCTCCCTCCTCTCCGCCCTCTTCCCCCCAACCCCACCCGCTCCTTCCTTAGCTCCGCAAGTGAGCTCGGCGCGCGAGCGGCAGGCGGGGCGGCGCGGAGTAGGCAGTCCAGCGCGCTCGCCCACCGCCGGCTCAGCGCAGCTCTCTGCGGCCGCTCTTGTCACTGCCGCCGGCGCATCGGAGGGAGCCGAGCATGGCCGGGCCGGGCTCGCAGCGCCGCGCGTCCCGCGGGGCCTCGGCGCTCCTCGCCGCGGCGCTTCTCTACGCCGCGCTGGGGGACGTGGTGCGCTCGGAGCAGCAGATCCCACTCTCTGTGTAAGTGCGGGCTCCTGCACCGCCCGGGGAGGGGACCCGCCGCCCGCGACCCACTGTGCCCATCCAAGTTTGGGCGCCTGCAGGTGCGGCTGGGCAGGACCTGAGGCGGGCGTCGGCCTCGCCTCTAGTACCTGCCTTCCAAGAGCGGAGCAGGACCACGAGGCTGGGGTGGGATCCTCTAGCCCCCACTCTGGGGTTGGCAAGTGAGACCGGGAGAGGCTCACCTCCAGCGACAGCACCAACTTTGAAGTCTGTTTACCGGACGCAACTTCAACGGGCCGTTTATTTACCCCCATCTTTGCTATCTTCACTTCTTTTTGGGGAAGGGGGCACGGGTGGATTTCTTCCCACTAGTATTTGCCAGGTGATACGTATTTGGGGTGGGTAAGTTCTCAGGCAAATAGGTATTCAAATAAAACCCAGTGCTCTTTTTAGAGAGCCTTGGAGACTTTGCGCATTCTGAACTATGTGACCCGCCCCCCCAACCCCCCGCCTTTGCGGCCCCCTCCCGTGCTGCGCTCTGCAGTTTGGTGCTGGCAGTTTCTGTCAAGGCGCTTTTTATTTCATTTTTTCCCCTCCAATGTGTATCGCCGGGCTCCTTCAGCCACAGCCCATGTGTGCGTTTGCGTGCGTGCTGACTGTGACACGGGTGTCAAATTTGTTTCTGTGCCCTTTCTCCCTGTAGGGTGAAGCTCTGGGCCTCGGCTTTTGGTGGGGAGATAAAATCCATCGCTGCTAAGTACTCCGGCTCCCAGCTTCTGCAAAAGGTAAGGTTTCTGTGGTGGCAGTAAGCGAGGATTTTTCCGGCACAGAAAATGGAGGCAGTTTTAGTTTTCCAAACAAACGTGAACCCCAAGCAGCATCAGTTAGCAGAGGTGTCCCTGATCCCTCGGTTTCTTGGCACTGTGCTGTGCAGCGACTTCTCCCTCCAACCGGTTATTTTTAGATGACACTTGATTCTAAACACAAAGAAAAGCAGGATACTCACTGGCACTGTCCTGGCTAGGGCTCGGAAACTGAATGTTTCTGCACAGCTCTCCTCTCAGTGTCGGTATTGCTGTCTCAGTGTGAGAGCAGATGCTCCTCTGGCCAAAAAATGCTAACTTCATCCAAGGGGCAGATCAGCGCCTACTTGATGATGCCTCTCAGCCCGCCTGCGTGTGAGGCTGGGGTTCAGTGTATTGGAGAAAGACGCAGCACTATTGTTGTCATCCTTGCAGTTCTACAATCCCATTATTCCCCAATCAGCTAGACCCAGGGCCGGGATGCATTACATCATTACAGATAAGGAGAATGAATATGGTTATCTTTCCACTCAGCTGCACCGCCAGAGAATAACCTACGAGAGTCTTCCACAAACTTAAGAAATTGTTCTGCGTCCATATAATCCTGGAGAGTAATGAGAATGGAAGATTGATTATTAGGCTTTTATCAGAAGCGGCATCAATTTTAATTCAAATGGATGGCATTATGCTTAAAATCACATTGTGAGATATATAGTCCTCTACCCTCCTCTCCAAGAAGAAAAGAAAAAAGTGATCTGGGAAGGAGAGATTAGAAGGGTTAAAAGAATTTCAAGTTAACAAATCAACAGGATTAATCCAAAGATCCTCTCAAAGACAGAAAACAAAATTGGCCTTGAGGGGATACTTCTCTGAAAATGGGTACAAACAGCTTAAATTGCTAAGTTAACTTTTAAGCATTTTAAAATGTGCTTTCTGGGCCAATGTAACATATGTGTTCTGCATGCTGCCTGGTAACCAAGTACGTATTTTATTTATGGCATTCCACTTCAGAGAGTAGCATTTTTGGGCATAGTATATGAAACAGTTTGTCACATGAAATTTAAATATCATAATAAAACATCAGCCCACAGTAGAATGTTATTTTGGTTTAACAATTGCCAATAGCAATACCATACTCTTTGAAACTGTGCAATGATTGTTCGTTCAACTCCATTATTTGGGGAAGGGGTTCATTGAGTTATTGGCAATTGATAAAAATTTGAGGCTAGATGTGCCCTTATGGCCAATGCTAATTTACGTACCTGTGAACCTCCTGTCAGTTTACAGGACTTAACCTCTCTTGCTAGTATTCTTTTACCCTGGACCAGTCTGCACCCTGCTTTGGCATTCTGTCCATGTGTCAGATGTTGTATGTCAAGAGTTCTGGACTATTATTGCTTTGTGTATTTTTCTTATGCTTTTAAAAAGAATTTGTATAACTATAAAGAAATAGTTATCATTGGCATATTGTAGTTTACTTATAGCAACTCTGAAAGAATCCCTTCTGAGTCTGTGACTGTTTTCTTGGTTGTCTTGCATATCTTCTATCTCACATTTTGTAGGAGCACATGAAATTTGTTTTTCCTTCTCTCTGAAGTTAACACACACACACACACACACACACACACACACACACATTGTACAAGGCCCCATCAACCATATTATTGGCTGTTCTATAATAGCACATTGGAAACAGCTAAAATGTGTCTCATACCTTCTCATCAGCATCCTTTCTGATAGTGAATTCACAAGCCTAGCTTTGCTTTTGTTGTGTTTGCAGCTTGACAATTGTATAATTATTTCCAGCTGTTTACAGCTTTGTTGCCATTCCTTGCTGTTGCCTGGCATTTTAAAATTGATGCCAGGGAAGGTGAGGTGTTGCTTGGCATTAGGTTCCAGAGTAGGTGTCTGTCCCTGCTCTTGGACTGCAGTCATCGCTGTGGAGTGCTGAGATCCCTGTGGCTTTGGCTGGCTACACAAGGGCTTCCATAAATGATGGGCAGGACGTGTTAGACAACTTGGGGAGCATTTCTGCAGTTATCTTTTGGCCGTCTTATTCCATTGCCCCCAAATATGACTATTTTAAAAATTAGCGCAGAACATTGATTTAGAGAGTTCAGAGGATGAATGAGAAAAGATCCGAGGTGCTTAGAGTGTGGGAGGCATAACATCATTTGGAAAAGCAAGGAGATGGTTGCCTTTCTCTCTCTTTTTTTTTTCCTCCCAAGTTTCTGGCCATTTGCATGAGGAATTACTCCTGTAAGTCAAAACTCTATGCAGCCTTCCATTACATCACTGCATCTTTAACAATGAAGGTACTCTCAAAAATTACCTAGAAAACTGGGTTGAAAAATGTGTTAACACTGTATAAGGGGGACTCAAAGGTGACAATACTGTGTTGCATAGGAGACTGTTATTCCATTTTTAAAGCATGAACATTTAAACTTCAATTTCAGTTAAGTAAGGTACACTGTGCGCCACTGTATAATTTTATGTACTTTATGTAGTTTCTCTAATTGAAATTTCATGTTGTGATTGATGTAGTATGTTCATTTTTAGCATGGGAGTTTAGCAATTTTTGCACTAAGGCAAAAACTTTACAAAGTAGTTATTGTGAATATAAGTTAAATAATAATTGGCCACCTATTTTAATGTGTTGGAAGACAGGGAAAACTGCCATTTTGGTAACAGGTTCTTATTATGTAATTTAATTGAAGGTAGCAGTATTGTCACCGACTTCATCAACATAAATACAAATATTTAATAATGTACCTCATTGTTGTGGTTTCAGAAAGAAGAATATTTAGTTCATTGTGTCTATGCTTAATATGGCTTTTGCTAATTTACCTTATGATAATATATTAGGTATTCACTGCCAGACTTGTTTTTATTTTTCCCTTTTGTCTTTGCTGAGTGCAGGAATAGCAACCTATTAGTTCCTTACAAAAAGGATATTTTTGATTTCATAAAATGCAGTAGTTCATGTTCTAGTAAAGTTGTATATTTTTAGTGTAGACTGGGGGGACGTGGGACTTGCATGTTGGAGCTGGAGTCAGTCTTGAGAGGCTTTACAGCGGTTGCAGGACAGTGGGCCCTGGAAGGCAGGCGCTGGTGTGCTGCTGCCGCGTGCCTGGACGCTGCCTTCCTTCACTGCGGATACTGCAGGGGTTCCATTCACTTCACCCTTTAATTGACTTTCTTCTTTGACGTAGTCATGCCAGGATTCAGCTGCCTCTGTCTTGCTTCATTTTCCCCAGAGAAAGAGCTTTGTTTGGTTCTTTTTGGGAGGGATAGCTTCATTCCCCCTGGAACACTGGGATTCAGTGAGAAGCGTTCTAGGAGGTCTGGTGACTGAGGTTGTTAAACTCCTGGGCTCCACACCCCTAACATTCACATGAAAAGGCATTAAACTCATGTGATTCTCATTTTGTCTTCCTTAGGGACAATTTGGTAGGGGCTGGGTGTTGCATTTTACTTTTAGTCCTGAATTCAGGGAATGCATGTTCATGGGAATGAAGGGTTCCAATTACATTTCCCAGAATTGTGATGATAAATCACACATTACCCAGCAGAAATACAGGTAATGTGTGTCTCTGCCATTAATGCTAGAAAAGAATTGACATTTACCTTGGACGCCTCATGCAGCACTTCTTGGAATGCGCAACCAGGGTTTTGTGTTACCAACTATTTATTGAGAGAGCGGCTTTAATGCACAAACTTGATGTCTCTTTTGACAGGACAGAGTCAGCAAAGTAAAAGGTTGCTTCTTTAAGCCATTTTGATAATTATGACTTTTCCTCAATGTGGAAATCAACGGACTTTTGAATAATTAAATAGGAGTAGTCACTTGTCAGGAACTGGGTAGCAGTGCTGTGCTTCCCGTAGGAAGCCCGACGTTCTGCAGATTGCTTTTATGGAGGACGTGCTACTTAGCTGAACATTTTTGTTGAATAAATACAGTTATTTGTCATCCTGCAAGATTAATGTATTCAACCTATGTTGCCGACGCTTTAAGTCACGGCATCACTTCAATTACTGGGCATTTCCCAGGCAGATTATTTTTTAAAGTCTTGAAATCTCGGAAACGACAGTTTTCAATCTTTGAGGGCAGTTTATTGGTCTCATTAGCCCAATTGGCAGGACATTAGCAGGGCAGGGTGAGCCAGTTAGAATTCAGTTCAAGCATCTTCCCCACGTATACATCTAATTGCATGTGTAAACTCGTACATGGTCACTTGCTGTCCAGAGAAAGTTCTTTTTCTGTGGCTTTGCTCAGTTTTTATCTGAGCCTCTTTTGTTCATTTATTTTTCTTCTTTTTCTTTTTCTCAAAAAATTTTTCCTGCCAGGTGTATTTCTGCTTTGCTTTTTCTCTCATTAGGAACTATATAGCTTCTGTTGCTCAGATTTACACATGCTAGTCAAAATTTAGGGAAATGAAAATATAGGCCTGGTTTTCTTGTTGGAGGCAAAATTCAGATTTTTATTCCAATGTGGTAATTAATTGTGATCAATTACTATGGGAATATCAAACTGGTTTTATTTTCTAATTTATTTTATCTTATTGATTCTAATACTAAGGTGCTTTTAGGCAAACACACGAGTACCAAACCACCTAATAATTATGAAATCTGTCAGGCACAAGAAAGCACAATCAGTGCTTCTAGTCTGTGACAAAGATGTAGCTGTGCATTAGGATGAACAAAACCATTGCCCCGAGCACCTGTGGCCCTGTCAGGTGTTTCACTGCCCTGCAATTGGAAGCACATATCCATGGAAGTGCGAGTTCAGGGTTTTAGTCTTTTTTTCTTGTTCAGTTTTTGATTGATCCTCATGTGGTATGTAGTTCTCCCGCTTATGTTGATGAGTGAATTGCTTGGTGTGTTGGGCTTACGTGTAGAAGTGTACACTCTCACGGGGATCCTTTGCTTCAGGTCTGTCATTAATCCAGATTTACCACCACACATGCCCACAAGTGGGCTTTTTCTTTATCCAAGCCCACACCTCTGTGGCATTTACTTTAGCACCAGCCCCCACCCCATCTTTTGCAGTCACACTGCTTGTTGGAACCGGCTCCAGAGTCGAGAACTGCAGCGCAGACTTCCAGCAGATCGTGTGTTCCCTAGGACACTATGTTGTCACTTGGAGGTTTGCTGTGGCTTAGAGTGAGAAGAAAATGAAATAGATGTTGTAAAGGCCAGTCTATGAGTTAGCATATGAGTTCTCCCCCATTTTAATGTAATTTCTCTACAAGAAACATAATGGCTTGTGTTTCATCTCCAGTGACAGGAGTGATGCTTTTATGTATCGTTGAATGGGAGGAGAAGTTCCTCATACCTGGCAACATGAACAGAATTTCATCAGCCCTCTTTGGTCCATTGAAGTTAGCTTCTCCTTCGAGGAGTAGTAGAAAGTTCTTTTACAAATATAACTTTTAAAAAAATTCTCACTCGAGCATATGTTTATTGATTTGCGTGCGAGAGAGAGGAAGGGAGAGAGAGAGAGCGAAAGAGACAATGATCGGTTGCCTCCCAAATCGAGCTGGCAACCTAGGTGTGTGCCTGACTGGGAATCCGAACCATAATCTTTTGGTGTGCAGGTTGACGCTCCAACCAGCTGAACCACCCAGCCTGGGCTACAAATACAACTTTGAAAAGGGTCCACTATGTTTTCAATAAATGGTAAACATTTCAATTTCCATTTCTTTGAACAACACTCACTGGGTACTCATTCCAAGGCAGTTTAAATAAAGCACTGCATTTATAAGGTGTATTTATATGTTGCATAGCTTTCTGGTTACCCCAAATTAAGATTATGAAAGTAAGTCAGAAACCATACTATTAATAGGCATTTCAAGGCCAAACTGGAAAGGAGAGCATTATCTCTTGATGACAAATAGATGGCTATTTCTTCACTATGTGCACTTGATTTTGGAAAACAGTATCCTCCCAAGGTTAAAATAGCTGTTATCCATGTAAATGATCTGGACAGGCAAGTTGTGCAGGGCTGTAAATGGCTGTGGGTTCACAGAATAGACCTCTGGTTGTCCATTTTATGTGAAGCAACTGCCAGTCGATACTCGCACATGTCATTACCATTATACCTAATAAGTTTGTGTGTGCATGCGTATGCCAATAAAAATGGATGCTGCTCATCACGGAATCTGCCAGATGCTGCCTGCTGACAGGGAGGACTGTTCTTGTCTGTTTATGCTGCTAGAGTGAGTGGCCTGAGGGAGTAAAACCAGGGTGCTAGGACAGAACCAAATGACACAGTCTACCTGGCATGGATTTGTCCAGCATCTGAGATTTTGTAGGCAGCTGGAAGCTGAGGATCTGCTCAGATCAGGACCAGCAGGTACGTAATTTGTAGTGTCCTGTGTGAAAAGAAAATATGGGAACCCTTGTTAAAAAATTGTGAAGACTTTCAATATAACAAAAGAGGATTAGAGCAAGCACAGGGTGCACTGTGTCTGGGGAAAACCCCCTGTGGGAGAGGCTATCCTCACTTTGGCTTTTCTGCCCCTGCTGAGTTACTGGGCCTCTCAGCCTACTTTAAGGTTCCTGGCCACAGTTGGTCTAGGGGGCGTTCTTTGCTCATATTTACTGTAATAGGTCAACAGCTTGGAGTATTTTCAGAGATGCACATCTTTGGAGATGCAGTGTTGTTACAGGTAAGGTCACTGGCCAAGAAGCAGTGGCATCTGTCTTCTTATGTTTTCTATAGGCATTTCCTGGGTGGCCTTGGGCAAATCACTGAAATCATAAAAGTCAGGTAGGGTTGACTTGGGAGTTCCTGCATTCCAGGTACTATGATAAGTACTTTACATATGTCATCCCATTCAATTCCCCTAACAACCTGGTCGGGCAGGAACTACTGATCACCTCATTTTACAGATTTAGCAGCTGAGGCTTATAAAAATTAAGCATCCTTCTGAAAGTGACCGACTTGAGCTTCCAGTGTGTGCACCTGGCCATGATGCTATGGTCTCTTGTCTTTATGTGCTCTTCTTTGACCTCAGTTCCTGTTGGAAAAGAATATGAATAATGCCAGCATTTCTCTACCTCACGGGTGTTTGGGAGGATTAAAAGAGATAACATCTGGGAAATTACTTCATAAACAATTAAGGCCTGGAATAACAGCTGAGAGGACACGGTTTGGAGTCAGAACTTGGATTTGAGTCCCAGATCTGCCATTTCCTAGCTGGGTCACCTTGTAGTAACATCTCTGAACCTGAACTATCAAATGTGAAAGGAGACCAATACCTTTTACCTTATAGGCTGTGGTGAGGATTAAATAAAATATGCAGAGCATCTAGCACAGTGCTGGCACATAAGAACTTCACATCCATGAGTTGTTCAGGTCGTGATCGTTTGCACAACACAAATACCGACTCTTCAGGTAACCTTCATTGAGCACGTGTGGGCCCTGGGTCCACACATACACGTGGACTGAGTTGACAAGTAATTGCATGAATGGGCAAGTGAGTGCTGGGTGCTGGCATGTAGGAAAGTGGTCCCACCTGGCTCCTCACGGGAGCAAGTATTTAATACTTCAGAGGAGGAGGATGCGGCAGCAGTGGACACAGCCTCCGCCCAGATGTTAACTCTTCTTGTGGTCAGCTGCCTCCTCCCCGAGGGTTGGGGAGTCACCCAGTGGAAGCCTTCACCCAGAGTCTTCCTGTTACCTCCTTCCTGGCTTGTGCTGCTGTGTAGGCTGAGGAGTGACTATGTCTGCTCCACTGCCCAGAGTGAAAGCCCAAAGCACCCAGCAATTTCCCCCACTATAAAAGCACATTCCAGAAGCCAGCCACAGGCACACATTAATCCAAAGGTTCTCCAGGGCAGCATTCCAGGCATTTCCTCCTCTGAGAATTCTTTTTACTAGGACTTAGGGGACACTGAACTTCTCCCAACTGGTTCCTGGAGAGCAGTGGTGGAGGCCAGCCAGGGACCACACGTCTCTGGGGCAGGCTGGTCTTTCCTCCAGTCAGGGTGCAGGGAGGTGTAGCAATGCATGGGGACTGCGGTCTGTCATCAGGAGGCACTGAAGGGTACCCCATGTTCTTTGACTGTCGCCACTGGCTCTGCCCTCCTCCTTTTCAGAGCTTCCTTGACATGTTTTGTTGTTGTGCTTTGTCCTTTGAGCATCTGCAGTCCTCTGCTAATCTCCTTAAAGGTTTTGAATGAGTGTAGCTTGCCACCCTCTTTTGTGTAAACATAGGAAACCAGCATTTTGAAATCATGAGGGGGATGCTGTTGTAGTTGTATAACTTTTAAAAATTGTTATTGCATCAAGCCTTAATAATTAGCCCTGAAAGTCCGTAAGAAGTCAGTGCTGAAAGTAAACACAGTCCCACTTGGGCCTCATAGTTCAGACACCATTTTTACCTTGGTTTGCTCATCAATAGAATAGAACTAATAAGGAAAGCCCCTGTGTCATAGGGCTCTGGGAGGATGAAATGACAGAGCATGAAGTTGTTAAGAATGGTATGTGGCACATGGGAAGCTGTAGTTCTCTGGCTAGTCTCTCATTTATAATCTCATTTCATTACTAATGAGGAGCAAGAGGGATGCCTGGAATTTTAGTCAGTTTGACTCCACGGTGAGTTCATAAAGTTGAGATGATTTGTGTCACACATGTTCAGTGTGATGGGCATGAGAGTAAACGATAACATTTATTATGTCCCTGAGGAGGTGAATTTGTTTTTGTTTTTGTTTTTTTTTTGCTTTTTGCCTGCAAATTTCCTCATCCTGCCCCTCGTACAGTAAGGATGTGCAGTTTGGGAATTCAAGTTTGTTTTTGCTATAATGTTGTACTGTAATTTGCAAAGCAAGGTGAGAGTCAGAAACACTGGTCAGGCTTCTGGCTCCGTGTCCCTGCGCCATCCATAATGCCTTTTCCATTGTGCTGTGTTGAGGCAGAGGCGGAAAAATATTGTAAGAAAGAACAATAGGTGTGGAAGGCAATAAATCCATTGGACGTAGATAGTCTTTGGCCATGAGTCATAACATATAGCTTTCCTCTTAGCTTCCTACCAATTTCCATTATCAGTGAAATTTCCATTATCACAACGTGATCAAATTATGTACAAACAGATCAGTGGGCATAGGTTTTTGCCCAACTTGACCATAAATGATATTTCACTTCTGGGATGGTAATGCTGAAGTTTGCATACTCTTTCTCCGCTCTGGCCTGGGCTTCTGTCAGAACATTGTGCTTTTGCACACTGGCACAGAGGCACACTTTGAAGGAATCACTATCAGGCAATCATTAAAAGGTGCATAGGTGTGTGTGTGCGTGCGCAAGTGCACGTATGTGGTGGGTGTTTTAATATATGTGGGCTGTTTCCTTTGTAGGTAAAGACTGGAAACTCCTTTAAAATCCCAGAATCTATGTCCAAGTTCATAAGTTTCAGAACATTAGGAGTCATCTGGTCACCCTGAAATAAGACAATCCTCTCAAGGAAAAGGGTCATAGCTCACTAATCTTTTCAAAAAAGCCAATGATACACATTTCCCAGAACAGGAACTTCAGAATTACAGACTCATGCTGAATTTCCTACTTAAAGAGCAAGATTTTCAGGTTTTTTTTTTTTTTCCATGAACAAATGCCCTATGAATGACGGGAAAGATATATAGAGTTAGAGAGAAACCAGAGGATTATTGATTTTAAAGATCTTTAAAGATAGGAGGTTGGTCTTGGGAGGACAGAACTGTGGGGAGGTGAGTCTGGATCTGAGTCAGAGTAGTCTGGGTTTGAATCCAATGCTACTGCTGACTAGTCATCTGACCCTGACAAGTCAGTCACTGAACCTCAGTGTTCATACCTGTCAAATGGGCACAGTGGTACTACTAGGGTAGAGCTGAGAAGTCTGACTGAGAAGATGCACGCAGAGTGCTTAGCCAAAAGTGGCTCCTAGGAAGTGTTTAGAAAAGATGGGCTGTTGTTATGATTATTATTCCATAATAGCTGCTCCCACCTACCATGACATGTTGCCACTCAAGATAGCAGTTTGTCCACCTGAGGGAGAGTTAGTAAGCCATCCGGAGACCTTGCTTAGAGACCTCCACTAAAGCTGCCCAGCACTGAGCCACATAAGTGCTTCTTAGGCAGTATTCCTAATAATGATGCAGGTGCTTTTTTTTTTTTTTTTTTTTTTGTGCCATGTGCTTTATTTGTACTGTTTAGTTTAATTCCTCACAGCTACTTCTGAGGTTGGTTCTATTGTTATATCCATTTTAAATGCAGAAATGAAGATAGAAAATGTGACTTTGCCCTCGGCTACCCAGGTCCAGGTGGCAAAGACAGGTTTGGAGCCTGAGCCACGTGAATGCTGGTCAGGTGCCTGGGCTGGGCTGGGATCCGAGGAATAGCATCTGGGTATTCCCTAGAACCAGCGGTTCCCCCTGCTTTCCTTACAGCCTGGTGTTGGTTCATCAGGGCTGTTGTTGGAAACTTCCTTCTGCTCTTAATTCTTTTCCTAACTGAACTCTTAGTCTTGTTTGGGTGCCCTGTCATTGCTTTCTTAATACAGAATTAAAAGGGGCAACACCTGGACTGAGGGGAGGGCCCAGTAAGCCCTCTAGCTTTTTATAGCTCCCTCTTTTATTATAATAAAGTTATGCTGCTGATCTTTTGGTTTCCTTGTGGGTCAGCTGACTAGGTCTGACTCTTACGAAACCTTTCTGAGAATCTCATGGAATTCAGTTAAATTTTCCTTTGTATATTTCCCTTTATGATAATGGATGTTCCTATGGAAGAGCCATTTTGGGCTCTGGGACCTTGGAACAAGACAGATCTGGCTTTAAGATCCAGCGTGAGCTTTGTTCAGCCAGGCCTCAGGTTCCTTATCTGTCATATAGGGTCCTGGTAAGGATTCACTTTGTTGACATGTGGAGTCTTAGCACAGAACTGGACATTGGGGAAGTGCCTAGTAAATTTTAATTCCTTGGCCTTTGTTATCCCCATTCTTTTTCTTTGTGTCTTGGATGTTTGATGATGCTTATTTTTCTTTTCCCCTCAGGGAAGCCAGTTCTGTTTTTCTGCATGATTGACAGCTAGCTTGAAGGCCACCGCCCTTGGAGTCAACAGGGTCAGCTTTATTTTGCGTGGAATGAATCTGGCAGATCCATCCCTGCCCTTGGCAGGTCTGGGGATGTGTGATAGGCTGAGGACCCCTTATCTTTTTCATTGAGGAGGTATTGAGAAGAGGACAGGTAAGCTAGACCTTAAATTCCCCAAGGGCAAGCTTGGTTTTGGATAGGAGAGGGTTTTCCTTTGGCCCTCAGCACAGAGCTGTCTCTGGGGTGGGTTTCAGGGGTTGTTGTGGCATGCATAAATGTACAGATAAACAAAGGGAGGGCTGAGGGGAGTCTTTTCCTGGGCTCACATGCTGGTGATGAGAATAAGAATGCTGCTGAGCATGGGGCAAGAACTAGGTCCTTCACATCCCTTTCTTCATTTATTCTCAAAAACTGGGTTTTATGAGTCCCTAGCATCAGGCGTGGATGCTGCAAAAAAGTCAGAGACTGCCTCCCAGCTACAGCAATTGAGCTCTGAAGCCCTGCAGGCAGATCCCTCGCCCACAGCCCTCTGGGTGCCAGCAGGGACTGCCAGACAGCCTAGCCAGCTGGTCCCAGCCGGCGACCCCCTCTCGCCCCGGGGAGCATCCCAGTCTATCTCACTCAGCACCCTGAAAACACAGCCAAGTCTCCCCCAGAAGCCTCCCAGCAGGGCTTTGGGGTCCTGGTGCCTCTGCAGTGCCAAGCCCAGCAGCTGCCGCGGGAGCACCGCAGTGCTGGGCGGGTGCACGAGGAGCACCAAGCGAGACTGATGGGGCGCGCAGCCGCCACCATCAACCTGGGGGAGGCAACTCGGCACAGGCAATTAGGAAGCTGCTGCAGCTAATTCCGTGGATCGCTCCAAAGCCACATTCCCAATGACATTAGAGAGAAACGTAGATTTTAATTTCTATCCCCTTTACCTTCTTGTTGGGTGGTTACTGTTACCTGGCTTTCTCTGAGGCCCTGCCCAGGTCAAGATGTTGCATGTTACTTGCTGAGAATGATTTCACCTTCTCAGTGTGGATTCCTTTTATTTTATGTTATTTATTTGTTTATTTATTTTTTACACCACTGAGACTGGGTTTCTGAGTCTGTGCACTGCAGGCAATTGGAGCTGCTGCTTCGTCTGTTGCTCGTACCTGCGGCATCCACAGAGCAGCGCTACCGCTCCCGGTGACATCCTGGCTGCACCCTGTGTGGCTCTGTCTGACAGCTCGAGGAGACCTTGTGAGAGGCCATAAATCGAGTTTGGGTTATTTGCATTTGCATCTGTGTCCTGCAGGTGCAATTGCCTTCTCTCTTCCCCAGGCCTGGTCCTGGGATCTGCCGAAGAAAGCTTGCACCAAGCACAGCCCCTTTGAGATGAGGGTGAGCAGCTGGCTGAGAAGTGGGGATTAAATTATATGGATTTAATGGGGGGCAGTTGTACCAAAAGATGTTTAGTTCCAGCCTCCATTCCTCCCAGTATCAGACCTAACAGAGTATTGCCTTTTGAGGCTTTTGGAGGATTCTTGCATTTAGCTTCTCCCTGGGACATTAATCTATAGGGGCCAAGAGGCTTGCAGGGTGAATTTTGCTGTGGAGCATCTCGTGTCCTATCTCACACCCGGAATTTTCCATGTGATCTCACAGTGACCGCAATATTATGTCCACCTTCTGCCTTCCAGCTGGGCCTGACTGCTCACTCACAAGGGGATGAGAGGACCCCTCAGCTGGAGAAGATCCTCCTGAGAACCAGCCCTTACTCCTGTGGGTGCTGGGGAGGGAGGTGGCATGCCCCAGATGTCATAGTAAATCAGTAATGCTAGCCCGGGTTGTGCATGGAGCCCACAGAGGAGGGAAGGAAGGCACCATGTCAGAGGCCAGAGAGAGGCAGCATCTTGCCTCCTGTCCCTTTGCCCCAGTCCCATACCTTTCAAAGCTCCCCTGCTGGACAGCACAAAAACTGGCTTGCTGCCTTTACTTTATTAAATCTTATTTAAGCCTGAATTTTACCTATACAAAATGTTACCCCAATGTATCTCTTTTTAACAGACAAAATATTTGTCCCAGTGTATCTTTAGTGAACACTTCCCTTATTAACATGATCTACATAAGTGAAGCTAGTAGGAGACAGAACAATTAGTCAAATGTTTATTTGGTGTGGATAAACCCATATGGAAACCAGAGGGCTCAACTTTCTCTTTTTGCACAATAGAGGATCAAGTGACCAAATTCTTCATTTTGTGTAGAATATTATGATTTGGGAAAATCTTTAGCTTTTCTAATAGCCTTACAAGGACATATTTGCTTTTAACCTGATGTTGGAAATATTTTCTTGCTTCCTCCCCACCTTTCCTTCCTGCTTCAACAGGCACCTATTGAATACTCAATGAGGCGTGCAGAGTGTGTTGGGTACCAGAAAATCTTTGCTGCTGTGGCTACCTTTCTCATCCCAAACTGGGATGCTTCAGTGAGAGCACACTATTCACAGTCCCCAGACACATCAGGCTGTGTCACACCTCCATGCCTTGACTCATGCTATTCTTTCTCTTTATACTACCCATCCTCCTGCCCTTGTCTGGCTGCTGAGCCCTGACTCTAGAGGGTGCCAGACTTTAGCATCAGAAATATCACTTGGGAGGAGCTTGTTTAATGCATTATTCCAGGTCCCACCCCATAAGAGTCAGACTCAGTAAGCCTGGTCCAGGGTCTAGGAACCTGCATTCTAACAAACTTCTTAGGTGATTCAGATGTTAGTGGAACATGGACCATGCTTTGAGAAATATTTATATCCAGCTGCTGGAAAGGCTGCTGGCTTCCCCTAAAGAGACCCAGTAATTCCCTCTGTTTTGTTTGTTGGGAGGAATGTGCACATCTTCCCATCATGGTTTGCTTAATTAAGTATCTGTGTATGAGAAATCTGTGCTATCCTGGACTAGAAGCTGTGGCTGCTTGGCCTCTGAGCCCAGCCTGATGCTGGCACTGGGCACAGCCTTCCTCCGTGTACCTAGCATGAATGGAGCTTTTCTTCTGCTATAAAAATGGGGCTTTGGAACAAGTCAGGCATTTTATCTGTTAAGTCAGAAGGTACCCAGGAGCATGTCATGTTGCTGAAGCAGTTTATTTAGAAATCACTGAGCAGACTTGAAGTGGCCATTCTCTAATTTGTGAGATGGAGAGGAATTTATTGACTTATCACCAATGGCTTTTCTTCTTACCAAATAAGTTACAGGGACCTGTGGTTACTAACCTTTAAAAGGAAATTGTTTGGTGAACATCAGTATAAAAGATGCCATCCGCTTCCCATGAAGGACTGCTCCCAATCTCCCTGGGACAAGAGCTGCTCCCTCAAGGGTCTGTCGGGCACAAAACTGCATTTTTTTTCCACATTAGTGGCTTTCATACTTTTTTGACCATGGCCCACAGTAAGAAATATGTGGTTCATTGCAACCCATTGCACACAACTTCACATGTGAAACACAAGTTTTATGGAACATCACTTAGCCTTATTCTCCATAATGTGGTCTGGTCTGATCTACTTGATTGTACTCTTTTCTACTCCTGTTCTGTTATTCTATTTTATTCTATTCATTCTATTCTATTAATTTTAGAAGGCTGGCTGTGGGCAACAAATTGATCTCACAAACTATAAACGTGTTAACAAAAAAAAGGTGCTCTAATGTAACTAGGGTAGATTATAGGTTGGTTCAATTTTATTATGGGAACTTCAGCATTGGTCTTTGAGACTGAAGCTCTATTTCCCCCAATAATAATGATAGGTGGAGATAGCTAACATTTATTAGCTAGTCACAGCTTAAGTTCTCTCTCTATTTTTTTTTTCACCTTCTCAGTAATCCCAAGAGATAGGTGCTCTGATGGCCCCATTTTGTAGGTGAGGACACTTAGGTTCAGGGAGGTGAAGTGTCTTAACCAAGGTCACTTAGCTAATAAGTGGTGACATTGGTTTATGAACTCAGGGCTGTCTGACTGTGAGCCTATACTCTTATGTTTGCTTTGCTTCTCCCTGCTGCCAGCAGCCACCTTAGTTGGTCCCAAACATTACCACTGGGCTGCTATGTGGACAGTATGGGGATGGCCTGATGTGAATCAATGGGGAGGAAGTGTGAGAGAAAGGGAGGAGCATGGAAGAGGGAAGTTTGGCAAGCATAGGGTGAGCAGTGGTCTTCAAAACATCTGGTATTACACTTAGCATTTACAGAATTTACAGAGAGTTTTTACATCTGTGTTATATTGGACACCTCCACTTAGTGCATTCACTGTGTCTGGTGTTTGTTGTTGTACCTGCTGGGCAGTTAGTTACCTGTTTTCTCATCTCTTTCTCTGACAAGGGTCATCTTGGCATGCCCAGGACCTGGCCTGAGGGGATGCCTCATGAGTGTTTCGTGAATGAGGAAGTACATGAAGACATCCTTTACTTTAATCCTCACAACTAGCCTACAAGTCCTAGTATTGCAGAAATGGGGCCCAAGATTGTGAAGCTAGTGATGGAAGAGCCAGATGAAGGAACAGCCCTAGATGCAACTATGACTATTATGTTCCTATTTGTTTTTTGAAGATTAATTTGGTTATCCTACCTCCTCCTAAGAATTCATTTTCCTATATCTAGATCTGGGTTTGCTGAGCTTGGTTTTCTAGTATCTTTTCTTTCTTTTGTTTGTTTAGGTGTGATGTGCCTGGACCAGAAGGTCACAGGGTTAGAGAGGACATGGTCCTGCTTGGGAGTCTGGGGTCTATCTTCTAACTTTGACTCTGACACACTTCTTCCTGGGCCTGCCTGCTACAGAACAGAGCTCCAAGGATCCTCAGTGCTGAGACTCAGTCCAGTTCAGAGGATGACAGGTTCTACATCATCTCCCAGTCTGCTCCACCATGAGTTGGGTGACACTCTTTCTATTTAGTGCCAGTGGCCATATAGTCTACCAACACCTGTTGCCCTTGCCTCTGTTTGCACCAGGCACCTGGCCTGAGGGGATGCCTCATGAGTGTTTCATGAATGAGGAAGTACATGAAGACATCCTTTACTTTAATCCTCACAACTAGCCTACAAGTAGTATTCCATCCTAGTATTGCAGAAATGGGGCCCAAGATTGTGAAGCTAGTGATGGGGGAGGTGCAGGATACTACTGGTCTTATCTCAGGAATGTGGTAGGGGCAGTAACTCATGCCAGAGCAAACTCCATGGAAGACAAGGCAGATGTAGCTGAATGGCCAAGTAAAAACAGGGTAGCACCATTGTTGGAGGAGGCAGAAATGACATCCCATCTCAGTAAATTTTCCTTTACATTTTTGCTAGTGTTATTTCCCAGGAATTGCCTTGTTCTTAGAGTTGTGTTGGGGAATGGAGTCATCTTTGAATATAAAAGGCAAAAATAAAAGGGACTAAAATATTTGACATATGATGAAGTTCTGTGATATTTTAGACAGTGAGTAAATTGGTATTTATATAACCTGATATATTCATTTCCCCTGATCCACCCTCCCTTGAATGTTGACTTAATAACATGCATGACTGAATCATGTTAATTGCTTTAAACTGCCAAATTCATTCAACAAGTGTGCTGTGTTCTTCCCTGGCTGGAGCCAGGAAAGAACTGAAGTCCCTTGGGAGAGGGAAGGCAGCTCAGGAAAGGGGACCTGTACATCCCAAGATTACCAGCTGGTTGGGCCAGACAGAAGCCGTGGAGCTGAGGGTTAAGCTCATGGCACCTGGCAGTGAACAGTGTTCTGTGTATAGTACATAGTCTTGAGCAGCTACTTAGCTTCTTATTTTGCATTTTCCTTTTTTTAAGTGATCCCTATCTCACTGGACTGTTGAGAAGATGAAATTAGATCATGAATCTAAACTTTAGCTCAGTGCCTGGCAGTCATAGGAAGTCAGTGAATGGCAGCAACTGTGGCTTTAATTCTTCTCATCTAACGCACCGACCCTCTGATACATTGCCTCATCCAGAGGCTGTCAGCACCCCAGAGCAAGACCTTTGGCTTGCTCATTGCTCTACTTTTGTCTCCCATAATAACCTTTGTCAGTAAATATTTGTGGAATAAGTGAAAGAGTGCAAGGAATGAATGAACTTTAGAGGCTGAGAAAGCTGAGGCTCAAAGAGGTTGGCCATATTGTTAAAGGACAGAACAGAGACTCCCGCCAGATCTGCTTGGTCCTCAGCCATGACCATCAGCCAGTGGGGGCTTGTTGGCTCCTCTTTTCAGTGTTACCTAAATTCCTGGGAGGAAGACCATCTGTCCCCTGTGATCTGAAGGTTAAATGTGTGTGTGCACGCACTTTACAGGATGTAATTTTAGGAAGACGGGTCATGTTATATGTAGCCTTTGATTGTTTAGAAACTAATGATTTGGTCAGTTTTTATTCTGGGGAGAAATGATAGACTGGGAACCTTTCTCTCTTCTGGAAAAAAATGCTCCCTAAGAGCTTTTATGTTCCGAATTGCTGAGTCCCACCAGGATGATGAAGTAGCTCACTCCCATTAAGGCCCCATTTGAAGTGCTTTTTGTGGGACTTGGTGGAGGAAAGCTTTTCCTTCTGAGCTTCTGTGTAGCTCGTCTTTCTCGTGTGTGTTGCAGTGGGGATTTAAACCTCCCTGCTCACTACAAAACCCCTCAGACTCCAAGTGCAATGGGCTATGTAGCTTCACTGTTTATACTCTTTCTCAGGTCTATTTTGCAGACAAGATTTCTGGGTTAAGTGAGGAAGAGAAGGAACAACAAGAGGGGCTGAAATATGAACAGGAGCACTTTCTGTTCTTTTAAAAAAGTCCTTGAATTAAGCCTTTGAATAGTGCAGTCTAGCTTTGAGAGGTGATGGCTGTTTTTACTTTGCATCTTGTGTAGCAGGTTTTAGTCCAGGATGTCAATTTACATCAATAACACATTTCTTTTTCATTTCTTCATTTCACATGGAGGAGATGGAGAGCATATCCACAGGAATACCACTGCATAAGACCAGGTCTGGACCCTGGCAGAAGCACAAGAAAGTAGTGTGAATATAATGATTTCTTTCACTTATTCATCATTCATTCATTCATCATTCAACAAACATTTTTGCATCTTGCTACTATGTTCCAGGTGTTGTGCTAGCTTTGGGGGTTTACAGACAAGCAAAATAAGACACAGTCTACATTCTCATGGAGATTACAACTTAGTGCAAGAATCAGGCATTTCTCAAAGAATTAGGTGAAGTCATGCAAGTCTCTCTGTGGTGACCTGCTCTGGTCCAGGGTCAGAGGCGCTTTGCAGAGGTGATGAATTTCAGCTGAGACCTGGGAGATGGCAGGAATTAATATGACGGAGAAGTAGAGGAAGGGACCCTGGATTCTTTGCAATGCTTCCTCAGCCATTCCAGCCCAGCTCTACCCTCACCACCCAACCTGGGTCTATGCTTCAGCTCCTTGCATGAGTCTAGGTTCCAAAACTCATCTCATATTTTCTTCTCAGCCTTTGCTTCTCTTGTTCCCACTGCCCTAAAGGACCCCCTCATCCTTGGAGCTTCCTGTGGAATTCTCAGTCTTCATGCCTGGTACTCTAATTCATCAAACAGCTTTGAACTTCTGCTACACCAGTGCTCAGGGCTGGGCCCTCAGTTGCTACTGCCTTCAGGAAGCCTTTCCCAATCTCTGTCCTTTTTTGCACCTCCTGTGCAGTCATCCTCATTGACCTTGGTTTCTAAGCACTGTGGTACACTCATTAGGGCTTTCTCTCAATTCCACAAGCTTTTTGAGGCCCTCCTTATCTTTTCATTTTTGTTTTTATTAAAGCTTCCTAGGGCAAAGCCTTGTGAGATGATGTTGTTGATGATGATAATGATGATAACAACACACTGGTGCTTGTTGAACATTTATCACGAGCCAGGTAACAATTAAAACACCTAATACATATAACTTATTTAATCTTCACAACAGCCCTGTGAACAAGCTTCTCTGTTATTATCCATAGTTAAATGAAGAAGAAACTGAGGTATAAAGACTATTAATTAACTTTCCCAAAGTCATTTGGCGAGGAGGTGACAGAGCCAGGATACCAGCTTGGGCATGGTGACCACACTTTCTTCCTAGCATGGCCTGCATCTGTTGAGTTGTACATGTGAAATGACTGCACTAGTTAGTGACAGGTACAACACACCTTCTTCCAGAGTGTGCACAAGTATAGCAACCCTGGGCCATAAAGCAGTAACTAGCTAACACTGTCCTCCAGGTACCACATAAGGTAGGGTCATGACTAGGTTTCTGTGCTCCAGACTTCGTTCCCATCACGGGAAGTAGGAGCAAGGCTGATGCCTGCCGTGGTCACGCCAGCAGCCCTGCTGCTCTGACCAGATTCTTTCTTCCTAGTTGCTTTTCTTTCTAGGATTGAAGAAGGCCCTAGACCAGTCCAAGTTGTGTGGGTGTCTTTTCCACAGTAGAAATGCTGGTTTCATTATTATAGGTGCAAATTCTTTGCCTGGCCATAGGGCTTCAAAAGCTTCCAGAGACAAGCACTTCCTTTCACTGCAATGTTCAAGCATAGATGCTGGATGAAATAATAACTGTGATAAACTATAGCAATTTAAATTGTGAAGTATTATCTATTTGTTGTGGAAATTTTTGGAAATACAGATAAAAAGGTAATAAAAACAGCTACTCTTCTGGCCAGATTACTGGTAATATTTTGGTGTATTTTGTCCCATTATGTTTCCTTTGAATACATTTATGTATATATTATGCATATATATATTTATTTTACATAAATGGTATCATGTACTATTTCATAAAGGCAAGATGTTTAGAGTGTATTCAGGATTTAAAAGACCATTTAGAATAATTTTTTTCCTACAAAATAAAATTCATCCTATTGTTTGAAAAATTGGAAAGTACTGAATAATACGATAAGAAAAAAAGTTATTCCTAACCTTACAGTATAAGAATAACCACAACAACATTTTCCTGCATTTCTTTTGCACTGTACATATGAAGCTATTTTGCTTCCCCCCCTAACTTCCTGGCATGAACATGTGTTTCCTTATAATTTAGTATTCTTCAAGATGCTGTGTTTTCTGGCAATCAGACATTTCACCATGTGGGTGTGGTGTAGCTGCTGTGACCTTCCCTTGATGTCAGGCACAAGCACTGATGCCTGGGTTTGCCTGCAGTGTGAACAGTGCTTCAGCAAACATCCCTCTGTCTCTGCCGGCTCCCGCAATTCCTGATTATGTCCCTCAGAGCCATCCTTGCAGGGGAAGACACTGCGGGAGGGTCCATGCTTGCTGCTGTGTGTGCATGTGCACGTGTGTGCATGCTCATTTGTCCTCTTTGTTTCTCTCCCCCCCCCACCCCAGCTCTGTTCCATGGTCTATGGCTTACACTCACCTGACAGCATTGGTTGGACTAGACTTGTTCTTCCTTACATGTGCTAGACAATCAACACAGGGCTCAAAGCGAGGCTTGGGTCAGGCGTACCTGGGCTCACATCCTGGTTCTGCAACTTATAAGATGTGTGGACCTGAACAAGTTGTTCAACTGTTCTGCACTTAAGTGTACTGAGAGAAAAATTCTATTTACTTATGGAGTTATTATGAAGATTAAGTGAATAATATATGTCAAGTGCTTGGCACTGAACACATAATAAAGTCTCAATAATGGCAAATATTCATTTTTGTTGTTTATTATACTCTTCAGACTTTAGGACTATAGGAATTTGCTTCATTTTTAAAACTATTACTATTCATATGAATAGAGCTTTAAAACAGTCTAGAGATCAGTTGTGTGTTTTGGCTACTGTCTGTGAGGTTTAGAGAGAGGTCCTAGGGTGCTGGGTGTCATTTAGGGTGTCGGGCATCCTGCGCCAGTTTATAAGGTCCCCAGAAGAGTCCGGGACTTCAGATTGGCTTCTACCCTAAAAGACTGGCTTTCAAAAGATAGACCATGATCTAAGGAGTGCAGACTGCCTCTGTAACCTCCCAGATGTAGTTGTTTCAGCAGTCAAATAAATTAAAGATAATAGTAATAGTAGGAATTAACAACAACTCATTATAAAATGGGGTATACTGCCAATTATGTGGCGGTATTAAAGTCCCAGAGTAAATGGAGATATTTGCAGATGTGACTTGTGCTGCACACAATATCGATAGGCCAGAGGGTTGTGTTTTGATAATAACAGCACCCATGAGGCTTATACGTGGACTTCTGGAAAGTGGATGGCAAACTAGAACTGTTTATTGCTAGCTTGAAAAACATGGGCTCCATACACTGCAAAGAAAATAATTGCATTTTGTCTTTCAGGGTAATGTACCCTTATTCACTTAATATCACTAAAATGTGTAAGAAAGAAGAGGAATGATTCTAGGTGCTTTCTGAATGCTGGGTGATTGGAAACAGCAGATCCTGGATCTGCCACTGAATACCCCTAAGGTCCAGGAGGCTCTTCAGGGAAGGGATGGACAGAAAAGACCAACAGATCATTGGGCCAGGGGTGGGGGAGACTGGACTTCTCTGTGGGCCAGAGAGGGTGAGGCTGGAGTGTGTGATGGTTGGCATTCCTGTTCTGTTGGCCACTACGTGGCTGTGGGGAGATGGAGAGTGGCCTGGTGTGACAAGGTGACAATAGTGTACCTTCAGATGGTCCCTTTTCATGAGTGAGCTCCATGCACCACAGTGCCCTCCTTGTATACAGCAGGGCCTCAGAGAATGACCGTGGAAGGTGGTGTCTGTCTTTAGATAAATCACTGAATCTCTGAGCCTTGTGTCCCTTATCTTAAGAAAGGAGATGCTGGGTGCACCTGCCCAGAAAGGAGTTGCTGTGGAGATGAAGTGACTCAAGCTGGTGCTTTGTAAGTTCCCTTTAGGGGACTGAGCCCTCGATGGTGGCCATCCAGATCTGCATCCCTGCTTAGGGACTTGTGTGGCTGCTTTGCCATTTGGTGAGGTTTGGAGATGGCCCCAGACTCCCTAGAACATACTCAGAGCCCTTGCCTTACCTGTAAGCTGGACCAGGCCAGGCCTTACACTCAGAGCACTTGGCTAGTTTTCACATGGCCATCATAGATCAAGTGGCAGAAATCTGGAGAGCAGGAAACTGTGCCAAGGCAGACTGGGTCCTGTCTTTGATTCCCACCCTCGGGTCCCCTCCAGGTGACTGATGCCCTTTGCTGCTTGAATCAGCTTTTGACTAGTTTCTCTTCTCACTGATGTTCTGCTGTTCTTTTATGTTATGTAAATCTCTTTTCTTTATTTGAAGGAAATCTGGCTGAGACAGTTTATAGCCTGGCAGGAGCTGGTCTCCTTTCTCCTGCTGAGGACAAATCCAGAACCTTGTCCTTAACTCGTTAACTCAGTGGGAGCCCCTGTGGAGCAGAGAAGAGGCTGTAGCCCTGTTTCTCTGTAGAGGAATTCTGACAAGGGGGTTTTGAGGAGGCCTGGCCCAGGCAGGTGGGGGCGGCTTGCATCCCCCTCATCTGCCTCTGTGACCTCCATTCATCACCCTGCAGTTCAGAGGCCACAGCATTCTTCATCAGAGGTAATGTTTATCGATAGAGTTTTCTCTGGGCAAGGCAGTGTGCTCTGCCCTGAACTTAACATTGTTTAATTCAATCCTACCCACATTCCTCTGAGATATTGCCACTTCTATTTTGTCTGTATTACAGATGGGGCAACCGAGGCACCATAAGCCAAGTTACTTGCTCAGGGTTTCAGTTCGTAAGTGTGACTCTGAAGAAGCAATGGCAAGAGGGTAACTTAATTAACTTGACCCTGGAGCATGAGGAATTGGAGGAGAACAGGAATTACAATAATAGCAAATGATGTTAGAACCTGTAATTAATTGCTGATCCTTGCGTGGTAGGATCACACTTTCTCATTGAACCTTCCCGAGGACCCAAGGAGCAGGTGTGGTAATCCCCACCACACAGACCAGGAGCTGTGCTTCGAGAGCGAGAGTGCGGCTGGCAGGCCTGGGGCACACAGGGAACAATTCACAGGGTGGGTTTGTACTCAGATCTGCCCAACTCCAAAGGCCTGACTCTAGTGCTGCTCTGTCCTGGGCTACACTCCAGAGCTTTCCCTGTCCTTGATGGGTCTGGGCTCCCCACTCTGGTAAACACAGAGTAAAGACAGTAAAGAAAGTCTGATTCATATGCTGTGAAAATAAGTCTATATCTCAGAGCATATTTAGGGAGGAGTGTGGCAGGTGAAGTCTGCTTCCTAAAAGGGATGGTCCCAGCAGGAGAAGCATCCTCTGTGCTCACCACGTCCCCAGCTAGGGCCATGGGGCCTCCTCATTCCCTGATAGGATGGGCGGGGGCAGCAGGGTCATGGGGTGTCTAGGGTCTTGGTAATGGCATCTGGTTGTGCCCCTAAGACCCTGCCCTGGAGCCTTGGGACATCACCTCTTAAGGGCATTTGATCACAGGTGCTCAGCACAGGAAGGCAGTGTCTTCCTTGGGCTCTGTCACTCTCTGTCTTCCACAACTGCCCCCATGACTTTCCTACACAGCTGGGATCTGCTTCCCTGGTTGTCAGGGAGCATCCTGCCCATGGGTCTTCCTGAGCCGCCTGAGCCTCTCAGTCTCTTGGGGATAACCCGAAGGATTTCCCAGGGGAATCAGTGTTGGGGGCCCCTCTGTCTTCCACTTGCCCGATTGGCCCCTTGTTCCCCACCTGCGATTGCTGCAGTTCGTCACAGGGTGGCAGCAAGAGTCAGATGCGGAGCTGCAGTTGGGCCCTGGAAGCCAAGGCTGAGCTTGGGGTCACTCTGGCTCCTCCCACTGGGGCGGGACCTTCCCAGCCTGGTCTCAGGCAGGGCCTGGCTGGTGCTCAGCAACACTTCTGGCCTTTTCTTGTCTGCATTGCAGGTTCAGGGAAGAATAAAAATGTCCCCTTTTTAGTGAATAATGCTAATCATATACTTTGATTTCTAATTAGCCCTTTCTGCATCCCAAACCCATACTGTTCCAAGAGAACTAGTGTAAAGCTACCAAAAAAGATAAAAAAAAAGAAAAAAAAATGTCAGAGAGAGAGCTGAGATGAAGATACAGCTGTGAATGTCCCCTGCATTGTTTACTGGCTCTGCCACTTGGGCATGTGGCTTTGTTCTTCAGGGCCCCAGTGCCTCCATCTGCAAAATGGGAAAATTGATAGCCTCAGGGTTATGAGGAGTCAGGAACTTGCTCATTAAGGCAGTTCCCATACTGCTTGGTAGAGTGGAACCATCAGTTTCTCAGATTGTTTAAAAGCAGGCATTGGTGAATGTGGAAATAAAAGACATCAGAGGATGTCTTGCTTGGAAAATTGCCCAATAAGCTTTGGTAAAGAGAGACCAAACAGACCTTTTTTTTCTTTATTCTTCTCTGCTACTGTCAGTGGTGTTGCCTAGTAGAAAAGACAACAGGCTTTATGGCCAAAGTGCCTGGGTCAGATCCTGACTATTCCATACTCTGTGATCTTGGGCAAGTTCTAAAACCTCTCTGTGCCTCCATTTTCCCATCCATAAAGTGGGGACACTTGTGAAATTGTAGTGAGCACAGCACTGGTAATATAGGAATACCCTGGCACGTGATGGACTCCATATTAGTCTTCAATTTTATTATTCTGCTTGAGAGCCAAAGTGAGCTTTTCCAAAGGTTTCAGAAATAGTTATGATTGGAAAGTTCTTACACACCTGGCTTCTGTGATATTCCAGCTCTGCTCCTTGAGGTTCCCAGGGGCTCTCAGCCTGAGATGTCTCCTCCCTTCTTGCTGCCCTGTCACGAGCCACATACAGGACTGGGGTGTAGAGGCCAAGCTAGGGGCTCACAGTGCAGTGGGACAGCTGGCCACACAATCAGACTTCAGCACACTCAGAAACACCTCCCAGTATAGACTGCAGTCCCAGAAAGAGGAGCCACCTGGTTAAATCTTCCTGAGTGGCCCTGGGGTGCAGGAAGCCTCAAAAAGGTGGTGACAGTTGAATCAACTGGGCTTGCCAAGTGGAGGTTGTATTCCAGGCTGGCAGGGCAACCTGGCTCACATCTGTGGGAGGCAAGGGGCCAGGGGCCTGCTGTGGTCTGAGCCCTGCATATGAATGCGGAGGAACAGGAGATGGAGCTAATGAAATGAGCAGGCACCAGGGGATGGTGGACTTGTTTCCGTCTTAAGTAGGAGGCTTTACCATGGGGTGAGTGGAGGGGGTAGGCAGGATCTGGTTAGTTTTGTGCTTTAAAACAACTCAAGCACCAGCCAGTATAGTTCATAGGAAGAAGTGGGGGAGTGTGGGAAGAGCCAGGAAATCTAGTGATGAAGGTTTTATCCTAGGGCAGTGAGAACTGGGAGAATGAGCACTCAACAGATCGATGTTTTGGAAGGAGAATTCAGGCCTGTCTTCAATATTTGTGGGCTCAGTGAAGGAGCAAAAATTTGACTCCCAGCCTATGTCCCAATTACTTTCCCTCCCCACCCAGCCCTGGCTCTAAGTGGGACTATGTGGACACCACAGCCTGCACATCTGTGCTACCTCCCTCCACCTCCCCATCACTCACCAGCCACCTCTCTGCTACCTGGGGCCAGGGGTGCACATATGGGCAATGTTGTCTGCTTTCAGGAGGACCATTTGGGGAAGGGATTCACACAGGTCCTGGAAGCAGGCCTTGGGTAGGGAATTTCAGGATCCCCAGTACCTGGAGGAAGGTGTGGAAGGGAATGGTGTTGCTGCTGAGTAGGCATGTCCCCTTGGGCCTTTTCCCCCTTTCCCCCTTTTCCCCTTTGGGAAGGACATAGCTGGAGGAAGGTAGAGGGAGGTCCAGGGCAGGGCCTTCAGTGATTGGGTGGTTGCATGAGCCAAACAAGAAAGACAAGGAGAGGAACAGTTTGTAGGGTGAGGATGACAAGCTTGTTTCCATACCTATTCAGTTTCTGGTGCCCACAGGACATCCTAGTGTACCTGCTGGTGCTCTGTGGTTTACCAGAAATGTGGTTAAGGGGAAGATTGACTTGGTGCCTGGCTCTTGAATGAGTTAATACACCTCATATAATTTTAGTAACATAGAGACTCTCCTTTATTTTTAAATATATGATTTTTTAAAACTATTTTTCCTTTTATTTACTGAATTTATTGGGATGGCATTAGTTAATAAAATTATGTAGGTTTCAGGGATAAAGTTCTTTAATATATCATCTGTATATTGTATTGTGTGTTCACTACCCTAAGCCAAGTCTCCTTCCATCACCATTTATTTCCCCTTTACCCTCTTCCCACCTCCCTTTCCCTGTGGTAATCACCATACTGTTGTCTGTCTATGATGTGTTTTTTCTTCCACTTAATCCCTTCACCTTTTTCACCCAGACCCCCTTCCCCCTCCCCTCCGATAGCTGTCAGTGTGTTCTCTGTATCTATGAGTTCATTTCTATTTTGTTAGTTTATTTTGTTCATTAGAGTCCACATACAAGTGAAATCATATGGTATTTGTCTTTCTCTGTCAGGACTCTCTTAAAAAATCAATTTTTCCCTCTCTCCCGTTCTCCCTCCTTTTTTCCTTCCTCATATATATGTGGAGACATATACAAACACTCAGAGAACAGATGCAAATTTGACTCTCCCTGGAAAAGTTTAGTTTTGAGAGTCTGCTTCCCTAAGTAGGGGGGAAAAAGAATTTTGGTAGTCCCTGGGGAGAAAAAACAAAATAAAAAGATGAACATTGCCTAAAACTCCAGTGAGTTAAGATGCACCTTGCCTGTTGGGAGTTGAATTTGTCATTTTCTAGTTTCTCCCTTTCAGTTCTGACTTTAGATGTTAAAGGCCTAAGCTTTTGGGAAATGCTCTGAGGATTTTTAAGAAAAAAATATAATGAAAATGAAGGGCAGATGGTATAGTCTTATTGTGGGGCAGGAGAAGAATGGGAATGAATGAGACCCAGGCATCCCTTCTTGGCTCCCTTCCCTCTCCTGAGAACTTGGGCAGAGGCCGGATAGGCCTGGGCACTCCATTCTTATCCTACTTCTTCAACACAATGTGCCCATCGGGCCTAAGCTGGGGGCGATCCTGGTGTCTTTGAGAGCTGTTAAGAAGGTTTACCAAATAATCTGGGACATAGTAAATTCTCAATAAATAGTAACATTATTATTATTTCTATTATTAGAATTACTATAACTTAATTCCCCTATATGGTAGAGCTATGGTCACATTTCCCAGGGAGAGGCATGACTCATGTATTAAAGCAAAAACATTACAGAGGAATAAACAAAGTGGTAATTATAATTTACTTAGGATTAGAGAGTATTCTAAGAGCAGATAGCTGTTGAAGTAGCTCCAGAATTGGTGCTTACTATTAATGAATTAATGGATAAGTGGATGGTGGGAGGCAGAGATAGAGGGATGGCTGAATGCAAGCATATATGAATGGGTGAATGAATGAATTGGATGGATGGATGGGTGAATGGAGGAGGGAGGAAGGAGGATGGATGAAAGAGGGGTGGTAGATGGTTGGGTGAAGGACTGAATAAATGGATGGGAAGATGGATGATTGGGTAGGTAGGTGGATGGATAGAAGGGATGGGTGAATGGATGGCTGGTTGGGTATATAGATGGATGGGTTGATGGACAGAGCTAGGTGGTTGGAAGGATGGATACATGGATGGATGAGTAATGGATTACTTCTGTGCTTCTGTAGAATTTGTCTACACCATTCTCACAGTTTTTTTAGAGCATTGATTCAAGTTTGCCTTGGGTTTGGTTATCTATATACCCTTAGCATTTTTCTCTTGGATGTTGAGCTCTTGGAGGTGAGGGACCCTCTGCTTCACCTCTGTCCCTTGTGTGGCCTGGAATCAACATGTAGTTGTTTATATTCCATGCTTGCAAAAAAATAACATTAAATGAAACATTCTTATCTCAGGAGAGGGACATTGTTCTGTGGCTGAGTTGATACTAAATGCCACATCTGGAATGTTTTGACCATTAAGCGTGTGCCTGTTTCTTGAAAAATTGCATTTCTATCTACAGATCCTCTTATTTGGTAGGACTTTAAAATGGTGCTCACTTAAAAATGTCTGTTAGTGCTTGGCTTCTTTTCAGAACCTTCTCTGATTAAATGCATGTGAACTCCAGTCTCACACATTCTAGCACATAGTAGGTGTCTCTAGTATTTTTAAGAGGTAAATAAATGTTACTCAGATGTCAGTCACTTGTCCACACTGTGGCCCAGGGAACTGTGGGGTGGGAGACAGGCAAACTGAGAAAGAAGTGAATCACTCAAGGCCCCAGAGAGGGGAGAGGCAGAGGCAAAATGAAACCTCAGATGTAATTGTCCTATCTTCTCTTCTTAATTTTTAATAGTGTTTATGGAACAAAAACACATGGGAAAACTATTTTAAAGAGACATTTATAGATATTTTTAAGTGCAGCCTGTGATTGATCTTTTTAATACTAGAAGAATTTTTATCTAAGTATGAGGAAAAAAACGTGTGGTTATTTGCTTTGGTGCTTATTTATTGTGAGCGGATTGCCTAGCAGACCCTCATTTCACAAACTGCCGGAGAAGCAAAATGGTCCCTTGGGAAGGATCTTTATCTAAGTTGGACTCATATAGGTGATGCAAGTGATGTAGCTAGGAATCCAAGGTCTTAGGGGAGTTTCAGCACACTCAGTTTCCTCCCGAGCTCATGATACTATGTAAATGGCCACAGTTACGTTGAGAACCCAGTGGCCTTTTGGAGGAGAATGCAGGCAGTTCACCCATAGACTGTTCAGGGCAGGGGATATTATTGGGTTATAGAGACACATGAACGCTCTGTGACGTTGGGCAGGTTTAGTCACTATTCTGGGCTTCCGTGTCCACACCTGTACAGAAGAGGGCAATGTTCTTCTGGGGAAGGTTAGGATCACAAATGTAAGCACTGACCACTGCACTCGATAGAGCAACAAGTCTATGACAGCGGCCTATCTGAATCTCTGAATTCAAGGCAGTGAAAGGAAACAGGAAGGGAAGAATGCACACATATGTATTTTGGAGTCAAAATAAATATGTTAACTGAGAAATGGGTGGACTCTAGGTTTGAAGGGCTTGTGGAGTAACTTACATCTCATTTATTCAATCAATATTGTTGAATAGCTGCTGTGTGTCAGGCACTGTGCTCATGCCATTGTTTATGAATGATAAACAACACAAACATGGCCTCAAGGAATTTATTTGGGGGAGCAGGGGACTTGGTTGGATAGATGCTAAATAAAGGAATAAGTATATAATGACTAGAGAAGAGAAGCCTTGAAGGGGCTGCAGTACATCTTTTGAAAAATTTTTTAAATTAAATTTAATTTTTTTTATTGTTCAAGTACAGTTGTCTCCATTTCCCTCCCACCACTCCACCCCCCCCA
>PVKU01004385.1:0-111043 GCA_004027475.1 Anoura caudifer | reverse complement strand
TGAGATCATATGGTATTTGATTTTCATTGCCTGGCTTGTTTCTCTTAGCATAATGCTTTCCAGTTCCATCTATGCTGTCCCAAAGGTTAGAAGCTCCTTCTTTCTTTCTGCAGCATAGAATTCCATTGTGTAAATGTACCATAGTTTTTTGATCCATTCATTTACTGATGAGCAATTAGGTTGCTTCCAACACTTGGCTATTGTACACTGTGCTGCTATGAATGTTGGGGTGCATAGGTTCTTTTGGCTTGGTGTTTCAGGGTTCTTAGGGTACAATCCCAGCAGTGGAATATCTGGGTCAAAAGGCAGTTCCATTTTTAGTTTTCTGAGGAAATTCCATACTGTTTTACACAGTGGCTGCACCAGTCTGCATTCCCACCAACAGTGCACTAGGGTTCCCTTTTCTCCACATCCTCTCCAACACTTGTTGTTTGTTGATTTGCTTATGATGGCCATTCTGATTGGTGTGAAGTGGTATCCCATTGTGGTTTTAATTTTCATCTCTCTGATGGCTAGTGATGTTGAGCATCTTTTCATATGTCTTTGGGGCTTCTGTATGTCTTTTGAAATTTTTAACATGACCCACAAACTGGTGTTTGTGTGTATAGCAGTTGTTTTTCTTTCATGCATATTGTACTGTTTTTATTCTATTTATTTAAAAAATGATATTTCCAACCCACAAAATTAATTTTATTATTTATTATTGGGTTGCCACTTGCAGCTCAAAAAATTTTTGTAGAACAGTATCTAACCTTTTATGCTGGTATTTGGCTGGTGCACTTCTCATGATAAAGGGAGCTGCAGTCTGAACCCTTGCAGAGCCTCTGTTTTGGATAGCATGGGCAGTCAGCCAATGAAGAATTAGAGGCTAAGTGATGTGGTAGACTACAACCAAATACTGAATTCTAGGCCTCACCCCAGCTTTTTAGCTGCCAAGTACAGGGATTTGTGTCAGTGTTTGACTGCTAGGGCACTTGTATGTAGCTAATACTTCCTTAACATTTGTATGTACATATACTATTCTGAGCACTTATATGCAATAACTTATTTACTGTTCCTGATAACCTGATTAAGGGAGGCACCTATTTTGCCACTGAGAACTAAGCACAGATTAAGTAATGTGATTAAGATCAAGTTGATGGAGTGGAATTCCAATCCAGAGCTCTTGGGCTCATTTGCTTATTTACTGTAGTTTAAAAAGCCCAGGATCTTGTCACAGGTGTAGAGTTCTGCGGTGTTAACAAAAGAACCTGCCAATGTGATTTTTTTCTCCATCTGTGAGGTTGATGCCATGTTCCCTACATTTTAGTCATTTGGTTTTACCTGCATGGATTGATCTAATACTTACTGTTTTTCTATAAATGGACTTACTTCTTTTCTAACTTCCATAAAATTATGTAAATGGAAATGTAGAAGTACTACAAATGATAACAAACCATTATCACCTGCCATAAAGGAAAGAATTACTGTGAAAACAAAACAGTCGGATTGAAATGTAGCTGAATATTTTTGCTTGCTGAAGGCTCTTGGCTTGAGGTCTGTTCTCTCCTTTAGAAAGGGACTTGGGATAGGTGGTTTTATTGGTCAAACTATACTGGGCTCCATTGCAATAATAAATATACCTTGGAATCTCATGGCTAACCCCAACAAAGCTCTACCTGTGATTTACACAGAGCCTGCTCCCCTCCCCGCCCCCCTCCACTCCTCTTTCCTTCTTTCCCCTTAACATGGGCAAAATAATTACAGGCAAGTTGTACAGAGGAAAACTCCATCATGGCGTGGGTGATGTTATTTAAAGTTGGGTCATCTCTCATGCCTGGTGTAAGAAAACCTGAGTTAGCAAGTCCTATCACTTGCTAACCTGTTAGCAGAGCCATGACTATGGAGCAGTTGAGGAAGGTCATTCAGGAGCAGGGCTTCTTCCCAGAGCAAATGCTGAACCTGAACAAATTTTGTTTTAGAAATAAATATCTTCCAGAACTTTTGTTTACTGTAGTTTAAAAATACATAGAATGTCACTTTTATTGTCCTACTAATCCTCTACTTTTTATGTGCTCTTACTAAGGTTTTGCCAAACATAGTATTCTCTTTAGGAACGTAATTGCTGATATTTGTTTATAGTTTGTTTTTCTGAGGCTATGCAGCCTGATTTATGTGCATATTTTATTGCTCCCGCTCAATGAAAGCTCTGAATACAGGAAACTTTTCAGTTCCCTCACTGCTTTGGGTTGGGCCCTGGATTAGTGATCTGGATACAAACAACTTGTATTTAAGATGAACCCAGGAACTCCAGTAGGGGACTGAGGACATGGGAAAGGGATGAGAAGGCAGGCATTAAAGGGTGCTTTATCAAGCCAGTCACCGTTGTGGGCAGCTGGAGTATAATTTGCTGGGGGACTCCGGGAGACAATGTAGTACACACTTTAGAATTAGCAGAGTGTGAAGGAGCTGGGGCATTTATCCACTGATGCCTGTCAGCCATTGTTTGAGAGCTGCTGCTGAGAATGGGCAGGCCTCAGCCCTTCTTGCCCACTTGGAAGTTGGGTGGATGTACATGGGGCATAACTTGCACCTGCTATACCAGGGGTCCCCAAGCAGGCTGTACAGCAGGAGGTAACTGGTGGGTGAGCAAGCAAAACTTCATCCTGCTCCCTGTCTATCCCCTCCCTCCCCATATGTGGAAAACTTGTCTTCAACAAAACTGGTCCCTTGTGCCAAAAAGGCTGAGAACCCCCGTGCTACCCCTTAGTGTCTAATGCTTGTCTCTTTGACTCCCTGGGAGCCATACTCTGAGACCCCATTGCCTTGGGGTCTTCATGCTCTCATATAGTAATCTCCCACACTGAATCAGGGCTGGCCCTTCCTGGTAGAAATGATGATGTGTGGCTTTTTTAAAAAAAGAAAGTTTAAAACAATGTTTTAAAAAATTATTGATTGATTTTAGAGAGAGGAAGGGAGACATAGAGATCTAAAGAGAAAAACATTGATTTATTATTCCACTTATTTATGCATTTATTCACGGATCCTTTTTAAAAAAATTCTCACCCAAGGATATGTTCATTGATTTTAGAGAGAAAGGGAAAGGGAGAGGGAAAATGAGAGAGAGAGAGAGAGAGAAAGAGAGAGAGAGACAGAGAAAGAGAGAAAGAAACATTGATACATTGATTAGTTGTATGCACCCCAGTATGCACCCCAACTGAGTTAAACTTGCAACCTAGGTATGTGCCCTGACCAGGAATTGAACCTGCCACATTTTGGTCTATAGGATGATGTTCCAACCAACAAGGCCATCTGGCCAGTGCATTCATTGGTTGATTCTTGTACGAGCCTTGACTGGGGATTGAACCTGCAACCTTAGAGTATTGGGATGATGCTCTTACTAACTGAACTATCCAATGTGTGACTTCTGAGGTGTGGTCTCTGCCTTGGTCTCTAGGATCCTTTGCTCTGGTGGAGCCAGTGATCATGCCATTAGGGGTCCATGTGGAAAGGAGGTGAGGCTGCTGGCTCAGAGCCAACACTGACTTCCTAGCCAGGTGAGTGAGCCATTTTGAAAGTGGATCCTCTAACCTTGTGTATCCTTGAGGTGATCCAGCTGGGATCTTGTGGTACCCACGTGAGGGAGCCATAGATGAGAACTGCTCAGCTGAGCCTTTTCCCAATTCCTGGCCCACAGAAACCATGAGAAATAAGAAATGATCATTACTGTTTTAACCCATCAGGCTTTGGGGTGACTCATTATGTAGCAAGAGATATGTAACATATTCACCACCGTCTTTGAGTGATTTGCAAGTCAGCAGAGGTCTGCAGCCCCTGTGCTGAAGGGCTTTACTTTTCAATTGAGGGATAGTGGATGTGTTTGCATTGAATAAAGTTGGTGGCTTGGGTGGGAACAGAAAGAAGAAAGAGGAGACATTCTCTGTGCAAGGGCTCTTTTCAGTTAGCAATTTCCTTATAATCATTGCATTCAGAAGTTTTTTGGGGAGGAGGGAGAAGCAACATATAATTTTGAAGGGAGCTACACTATTTCAGAAGGAAATTGCCACCCAGGGTGGGAGAGGCAGAGCAGCTCCAGAGTCCTGGAAGTGCTGAAGATTGTCCCTGCTGCTGTGTTATCTGTATCCTCCAGTTCCTGCAATCTAGCTACTTAGAGCTTTGTGACTCTTTGGCAGGGGATGGGATAGTATTAGGAGCCCCACTCCGCTTGCTGTTTCTGAGGCCTTTTATTTGGCCTCTCCAGGGGGTATATTTTCCAGGGGCAGCTATGAGGTCACCCTGGGTGTAGCCACAAAGATCCTCCTACCTGTTAATTTAGGTCCTTTTGTGAGTTGTTTTATTTCACATGCCTTCTGTGGAAATTTTGTTCCAGACCGCCTGGAAAATATTTTCAGTATTGATTCTGTCTTTGCACAATATACCGAAGTGCACTGCATGCCAGGAAAAGACGCTCATCTCGGGTGTTCAGAACAGCATGTGGTGAGCTTCCTGTATCCAGCCCATCCCAGGCAGAATCTTGTGGTGTATCTCCTATCCAGGATAAACCAACTTTTCCTTTATGTGTAAAACCTAATCTCTTGGATAACAAGAGTGTGGTTGCAGAACTGGCTTCTTGGAATCAGATGGCTGTGCTCATTTTTCCAGGGCTGGCAGTGTTTTTCTGTTGTTTCTTTTGAGGGTTTGATAGAGGTCCTGCATGGTATCACTGCTGTGCTTGCTCTGTGTTGTTTGAGGTGTGGAGAGAGGGCACTTCCTCTTGGGGAAATGATTTTCATTTGATCACCCAGCAAGCACTTCTGGAACTTTGGTACTTGGAGCTTGTGTCAGTTTTATTATTTGCATAAATGTAAAAGCAATAGGCTGTCTGTGATGGTCACTAGTGATGTTCACAAATATTCCATTTTTCCTCCCTCTGGGCACATATTAAAATTGCACTTCACATCTTGTTGAAATTAAGTGTGGCCTGTTACTTTCTTTCGGCCAATGGGATCTAAGTGGACGTGATGTGTGTCGCTGCTGGGAGGAATCTCTGAGAGTCATGTATCTGACCACCCTGCATAGCAACACTAGTGGTTTAGTTGGTAGAAGCTCTGTCAGGCCCTTTGTTTTAAATCATCCCTCTGAACCAGATCCTCTTCAAATTGTCCTAATTTTCCTGTTTTATTCCTATTGGGATCCTGGCTGATTCAGTCATCATTAAACTAGTACATAACCATTCATGAAAATTTGGAAAATGGGGAAGTGTAGAAAGAAAAAAATCATAACTTTATACCCAAACATCATTGCTGTGAACATATAAACATTTTTTCCAGTCTATTGTTCTTGCCTAGTACAAACTTTTTTTTGACTTGGTTACAGTCATCATTTGGTATGTACAATTTTATGTCCTTTCTCATAGATGTTATAGCATTCATAGTGTTATTACATACTCTTCTTAAGAGCCCCTTTTAATGACTGTATGACAGGGGATACAGTTTAAATGAAAAAACTTTTAGCTTCAAACACATAAAAATTATCTTCTGCATAGTTGCAATGTATCCACTAGTAGAGAAGGGGATAAGTAAAAAAAAAAATTAACAAATTTCTCACTTGTGCCTCCTGTGTACATACCAGGCTTGTGCTGGATGTGAAGGTGAACAGGACAGAATTATCACATTCTTATGGACCTGATGAATGTTGATTCTATATCTAGTCCTCTCAGGACTAGTTTGGTTTGCTACCCACTAAATTCTTTGTCTTACTTAGCTAATGAAATCTACCTGTTTTGAAAAACAACACAAAAAATTGCTCTTCTCTGAGGGGAAGACTCAAGCTTATACAATTTGGGGAGTACTCTTTATGAAAAAACATAATTATAAATAGAAAATAACTTGCAGCACATTATTTAAGAGTTGAAAGTGTCATTTATGTAACAAACATACCACAAGCATTACAAAATCCAGAAAATAACATAAAATTGTTATTTTAATTAACTGCCTGACATGCTTTATGATTATAATAAAAAAAAGATTTATTTTTTTCATACAGTTCTTGGCTGAATGCTCATTGATCTGCTCTTCATATGATGACTCTGTAGTATCGTTTTCTGTAGAGGGAGTAGGAAGGCGATTCATTCTTTGTTAGGCAGTGGCTCTTCACAGGGGATGCCCGATAGAGTAGTTTGGAAACTGTTGAGAATCCTGAAGCCCAGGAGGCTCCTTAGACTGACTAAGTCAGAATTGCTGGAACCCAGGAATTAGTCTTTTGTAAAAGCACTGGGTGAGAACTGTAGCTGCAGGATAGATGATGGAAATTTGACTTTCATTATTATTGATGGTTTAGGAAAGTTTCTTAGCTTTACTCTTTGTTACTGGCATCATCATATATACTTTTAGTCTTGTTATATTTGGACAAACCCTATCAAATTTCTTTCCTACATGATTTGTGAGACTTTAGGGCATTTAACATGTTCTGTGCAATAAATGAGTGTTCTTAGATTTGAAGACACTCATTAACCAGTTTGTCATTGGTGCCCTCATTTTCCAGGCATTCTATAAGTTTTACACTGTTTTTTAAAGAAATTGAGAGCAGTATTTTGTGCCAAAAGAGTGAGAAATTGAATGGCTTAAAGAAACGTGAGTGGATGAGACTGTTTCCACTGATAGAAGAGTGTGAGTAGAGGAGAGTTCCATCAGGCGAGTCCTGTGTGGATTGGGGGCACTGTCCAGGGGGTGTAGCTACAGGCAGTGCCACCAGGAAAGGGAGTCCAGGTGTAAGTGGGACGATGCCACATGCTGGCAACTGCTGGAGAATGGACAACCTGTTTTTAAGTTAAGGTGTCAACAGGCATATGAAAGACAGTGTCATGCAGTGTTAAGATTATTCCCTTCAGAGGCCCAAAGGTTTGTGTGAATTCTAGCTCTGCCAGTATTACTAACTAGCAATGACTCTCCATGGAAATAAGACAAACAGATAATCCTCTGTGCCAAAGTCAATAGATCTGCAACTCAACTTCCTCTTCACTGCATCACTACCAGCCCCTGGTCACACCTGTACTACCTGCTGGGAACAGGAGTGTGACACAAGGCAAGTGGGAGCATAGGAGACAGTGGTCTTAACCAATTGAGGTTAAAATAACTTTCGTTAAAGTTGACAGAAACATGCCTCACGGTTAACTGACCTCAGCTTTTGTACATAAATTAGTAACTGAATGTCATGTGTGCTGGTCAAATGGAGGCTTAAAAAGAAATAAAAGAGCTACTGATTACAAAGTTTCAGCCTCAGGACCTTAAAAACCAGTTGATACTTTTGTGCTTTTTCTTTTATTTTCATTGTATGAGAAATGATTGTTGCTTTTTGAGTCAGGAGCTTCACAACCTGTAGAATATCATGATACTGAAAAACATCATTTTTAGGTTGCCATCCAGTCCCATTGAGTTCCCCACAAGAGACTGCTCTAGGAAATTAGCAAAGGCTGAACCAAAGCCAGCCTAGTTAGGGTTTCTGGGGCTCATCATTCCTTGACACTTACATAGAGGTGACTGTTCCTTGGGAAGTAGCCACTATGTGTTTTTTATACCATTCCCGCCATGGGTGCAGAGGTTCTTGGGCTCATTATCTGGGTGCACATTCATGGTCATGGTTATTTATGAAGTGTCTGGAGCCCCAGGAGTCCTGGAGGGGATCAGGTAGAGGGGTCAGGCCAAGGGCAGGGCTTTCCCCAGGACTTGTTGGAGACAAGGCAAAAGATGGAATTAGGCTCAATTTAAAGGTGAGAATGTAAAGCCACAGCCCACCTGTCACTCAGTGATATTTACTGAGTGAGTTTGGTTTATGTGTATGGCATAGAGATGTTTCAGTTGCCTTTGCTGAGTAACGACACACCACAGAACTTAGTGGTGAAAAACAGCTGTTTTGTCATGCTCATGGATTCTGGGAATCTGGGAATTTGGGAATTTGAACTTGGCAGAGTGACTTGTTTCTGCTGGGACCTCTTTTGTGAAAATTTGGAGACTGAGGATGACTTGGTGGCTGGGAGTTGGAATTGCCTGGAGGCTGCTTCAGTTATGTGTACCTACTGGGATGTCAGCTAAGCTGTCAGCTGCAACCCTGCATGTGGCCTCCTATATAGTCTCTCTGTGTAGAATGGCTTGGACTTCTCATAATGTGACAGTGACTTTCAAGAGAACAAGGAATAAATGAATGGTACTTAAGGACCTAGTATGAAGAGTCAGTATAGGCTCACTGAAATTCAAGATGAGGGTGTGGTAAGGTTTTAAAAAGTACATGTAGGATGGGAAATGTTGGAAAACACACTGTGATTCAGAGGGTCCTGCATGCTGCTCTCATGAAGGTTATAACTTAGTGGGTAAGGGAGTCAGGTATTGAATTATTCAACAAATATCTGTTGAGTACCTGCAACGTGCTAGGTTCTGTCTTAAGCTGTGGGGATTTAGAGAAATAAAATGGATATACTCTCTGACCATGGAGCTTGCCTGCTGGTGGTAGAAATTGAAAAGAAATAGTTAAAATTAACATAAAATGTAATGCCAAGTAATGGTAAATAATGTAAAGAAAGCTAAATAAGGTGAAGGGATAGGAAACCATGGGAGGTGCTGTTTCAGACAGAGCTGTTAGAGAAGGCCCCACAGATTAGGTGCATTGTAGGCAGAGGGAAGAACAAGTGCAAGGTCCAGAGGCAGAAATATTGTTGGCGTGATTGAGAAATGGCTAGAAGGCCAGTATGCAGAACAAGTGAGAAGTGATCACTTTGGATTTGATACTGAGTGGAGTGGGTGCTTGTTGGCTTTTTCTGGGTTTTGCGGCAATAACAACCTAATCTCAGTGATCTACTACAATGCCTAATTATGATAAGTAATTTGAAGGAAATCTCAAGGGAAGCCTTAAGGAATGGTTGCAGTCCACCTTTCAAATATTCAGCCAGGGCCCACATGACTACTTGACCTTCAAGAGCTGACTGTGGCTCTGCTCCATGTCCTCTTCATCCTAGGATCTAAGCTGAGGGAGTCACCTTTCACTGGGAGAGTACTGTCCTTGTGGCAGAAGGACAGAGCAACGGTGGAATCCATGATAGCCCATAAAGCTGCTTCTTTGAAGTGGGCATGCCACTTCTCACAGTCACATGGCCAAGTCTGATGTCAGTGGTGTGGGTGTGACAATCCTCCCAGGGGGAAGGGTAGGAAAGAGTTACAAATTAGCACACTCTACCTGAGAGCCATTGAAGGTTTTTGAGTGAGTAATGACATCTATTTTGCTTTTTCCTAAGATCCCCTGGAACAACAATGTAACACTGCTACTGAAATGAGAGATAGGTAGGAGAGAGCTGTGGTGATGTGGTCCTCAGAGACACAGGTGAGCAGAGAGCTGCAGGATGAGGAGGTGTCAATGCATGTATACGTCCAGCCTGTTGGGCATGATGTCAGGTGCTCCAGGAGGTGTTCAGCCCCTTCCCACACAGACTGAAAGGTCTAGTTGAGGAAAAGACCTGTGAACAGTTAGTTTCAGTGGTTGTTTCCTAGAGAGAGGTCAGCCCAGAGGGCTATGGTGGTAGTACCCAGTGCAGTGCCTGACCAATCAGTAGGCCAGGGAAGGAGATGATTCCTTGGTGGAGACTCAATGTCAAGTAGGAGTTAGCTGGGTCAGGAGGAGATGCTGAGGAGACAGGAATGTGATACTGCTGGTAGAGGTTCTAGCATCAGCAAAGGTTCTCAGGTGAGAAGGATGCTTCATGTCACCTTTTCTATGTATCAGGGGAGTCAGCTGAGGCCCAGGTGTACTGCCTTTTCTGTAGGACCTTATACCCTGCCCTCTCTCTTCTTTGTGTCCTTCTAGGAGTTCCACATGCCTATTTGGCAGGCATATTGATTCCATATGCATTACATCTGCAAGTCTCAACCTTAGGAATACTCCCTACACTACTGACTTGTGGAATAGTTCCCTGTCATGGCAAGGGATTAGCACACCGTGAAAGCAGTTGGAGCTTACCCAGAGATGGGGCTTTCTGCCCACATCTCCTCCTGGGAACTCAATTGAAATGATCTTTGTCATTTTGCTTTCTCAACTTTGTCATTTCCTTTCAGATTCATGTATCTCACCTTTGTTCAGAGAGCTCCTAAACCTTGGAAGGAACTTTTTTTTCTTGGGACAATTTTTAGCTCATTTGAAAGTTGAGGAAGGGAAGGTCTGACAATCTTCCAGCCCTTGCTGCATTTTCTGGAGGTGGGTACTTTGTGACAGGGCTTGCCCCTCTGCCCAGCATTCCTGTGTATGGCATACACAGTAGTGTTCATCTATCTCCAGAGCAGGACAGTGTTTCCAGTGGGAGCCCCAGACTGCCACTTCCGGGCTATGTGGCCACATACTCTCTCTGTGACTCAGATTCCTCTTAGGGTCTTTGTGTGGATTCAGTGAAATAAAGAGTGTAAAGCACTGAACCCAGGGTCTGGGTAAACCTGTTACCACTGCTTCCACCTTTCCTTGAAGCTGAGTAGAGAAGAAGCCAGAAAACCTGGGTTTTAGTCTTAGCTCTGCCTCTTAACTAGCTGGATGAACTAGGGCAAGATGCTCTACTTTTCTGAACCTCATTTTTATTTTTTGTCAAACAAGATGGATGAATGAGATCAGTCTTCTTTAAAAGAAACTTCAGTGGCATTTGGGGAGGGACAGTTCCTGGTTGTGTGCCCACACTAAATGCCAGTGGTCTCCCCCGCATTGTTACAACACCAAACAGCACGCCTTACCACCAAATATTTCTAATTGTCTCCGAAAGTTGGTGATAGTACTGCCGCTAGTTGAGAACCACTGAACCAGCCCATCGTGAACTTGATCCTGTGTAAGTGGCAGAGTGAGGATCCAGCAGGGTAGTTAGACAAGGAACAGTTTCTCAGGCCCTCTGCTCTTGTTTTTCTGAGACAGGTTCATTCCCTCCCGACTCAGCCTCAGCTTTTGGCCCCCACATATGCAGGCCAAACTTTTTGTCCCCCACATATGGAGGAAGGAAGGGATATCAAAACAAAAACCTGATTTTGTGATCCTCTTTGTCCCCTGGTAACATTCTTGGCACTTGATATATGACTCTCTCATGGGAAGGTGGAGAGGCAGCCATGTGATCACTGGAAATACATTTGACCTCCAGTGGTGTAACTTGAAGTATGCAACCCAGAAAAAGGATCCACAAAGAGAGGATCCTTTGAGTGTTCTGCTAAGAGAGGAGCCCAGGCATGCAATGACTGCAGCTGAGCTCCTGCGGCCCTTGTCACCTTGTGTGCCAAGAACCATTAAGATGGGCAGGGGCTTTGTTCAAAACCTTGAAGGGTGCAGCATGGATCCATATAGAGCTGGCTGTGTTTCCTTTTAGACTGTCTCAGCATTTGAAAGTGGAAGTCCAAGGCTGGAAATTTGACCTTGGTGGACTTTTCTTTTCCAGCTGGTGCTTTGTGGTCCTGAGTCCATTCTGTCCTTTTGCCCATTTGTTCTCCTGAGGTTGACAGCCCTAAATTATAATGCTCCTTGCCAAATACCATTAATCTTAAGCAAACAACTTACTGCAAGTTATTAGCTGCTCACCTTGAAATTCTGTGAATAGAGAAAAAAATTACTTTACTGTCCAGAACCCCTTATTAATTGAATATGTGGTGGAAGAATACAGAGAGTGTTGTTAACTTTGACATAGGGGACTTTATTGCACCCTTTAAAAAAATTTTGTCCCTGGATATTCATCTAATTAAATCACTCAAATTTGGTAATTTTGGAGAAGGTTTTCCTTTCTTCCTTGGTACCTTTAATCATCAGCATCTTAGTTAAGAAGCTGTTAGTGAGGCCTCTGCCTCGGTGGTGCTTAATTTATGGAAGATGAATTTTAAAGAGTTTGTTGCATTTATCAGATACTTTTCTGAACCTTTGGGAACATTCCTAATGAGTTTTTATGTGATTGTTTGTGCATCTTTTTAGTGTGGAGAGATGAAAACTGCTGGCTTAATAGTCTGAAAAGTCCTAACATCTTTATTTACATTTGATGGTGATAGATTTTAGGTCATTTGTCTTATCAAAAATATCCTGATGAAAGTTAGCATTTGGGGGAGACTTTATGAGTTATAATATGACCTGGGTTATAATTTTTTAAAAAACACAAGTCTAGTGAGAATGTTTTGGGGAAGAGGATTGTGATTCAGTCTTCGGATCTAAAGGGAAGTTTCTCTCACTCCTTATACAGAATGAGAATTTCTACTTACATAGTCTTTGCTGTTTCCTGTCTTGCACCTAATTTCCTCTACCTTGTTTTCTTATTGAGTTTTTTCCATAGTCTCTTTGAGTTGAGACAGCTGTGTTCCCCTCTAGGTTGTAAGCTCTCCAACAGTGTTTGGATGTCCCCAGGTCAGGCACGTAATTGGCCTAAAGTAGAATTTTTTCGGTAAAAGTTTGTCAAATGGAAAAAAGTATGATTTCCTTAGTCCTGCAAAGGCATTGGTGTGTACCAGCAGTCAGATTGGACCTGATCCCCTTCAACTCTGATTGTTCACCCCCAGCTTTCTGCCTTTCTATCACTGAGACATGGCATCTCTATGGGTTCGTTGCGTCCCCTTGACCAGGTGCCGTCATAGTCTGAGAAGATGTGCAATGACAGCTCAAGCTTGGTGGGCTCTAGTAGTGTCTTGGTGAGGTTAGGGAGGACCATGATCAGATATGTGGGTTATTGATTAAGTGTAGAGCCAACTTTTAGAAGTAGAGAGTGTGAGAAGCAAGGGATGGGGCCTTGAGCTCATCTTGTTTACCACCTTCATTTGGTGGTGGGTTGGGGGAAAGGATGCCCAGTGCACATAAGATGGACAGAATTGCCTGGTGGGAGAGTGAGATTCTTTCACTGCAGAAGTTGAGGAAGAAGCTGGAATGGAAGCCCTTCTGGTTGTGACTGTTGTGGGAGGCTTCAAGTCTTGGAGCCAGGTAGCTGTCTGGGGGAAATTAGAGTAAGGAACTTAGAGGGCTCCCTTTAGATAGTGAGTTGATCAGGTCTTGCCTGATTAGAGGATGAGTGCTGGGTTTACAGAGTTTTCTTTGCTTTCACTTTTCCCCTCCTTAATTGGAGGGAAACTCTCTTCTTTGTTTTCATTTTTTTTTTTTCCCTAGGACTCTTTTCTTTAGTCCACTTTCTTTTCATTTTTGTCCTAAGCCACCCACTCCCCTCTTTTTTATTCCTTTCTTCTTGATTTTTTAATCTACATTTCTATTCCTTTCTCTCCTTTCCTATATTTTGCTTGTTAGTGAGCCCTTCAATAGAGCCAATGACAGGACAGTTATGTTTGACTCCTTGTGACTGAAGGAATAGATCTTGAGAGGGGAAGAGTTAAAGCGAACAGTGAAAATGGGGTCAGTGGAAGCCTCTTGCACAGAATCTGGGACATTGTGTGTTCTCCATAAATGCTTGAGGAATGAATGAGTTTATAACTTTCATTCACTTGTGCTGACATTATTTCACATTTGCATAATAGTGAGTAGGGTTTTTTTGTTAATTCATGTAAAAATATAATTTGATATAATTTGAATTTTCTCTCTGATTTGGGTACTTGTCTTTTAAAATGTGGAGATGAGGGGAACCATCTAGAGGTAATGCTGCATAAGTTAGGGTCATTTCAGGTTGGGAGTTATTTGCAGTTTTAAATGGAGATCCCAGATTTGGAATGCAAGGATGCTCAAGCCTGGCTCAATTCTATTTACAATCCAAATGAGATTACAGGCATATTTGCCAAAGTCCAGTAGCCTTTTCAGCACTGCCAGTGTTACTGTTGCTCACCCCACCAAGGCTGTACTTTCAGAGCATGATTCTTGACTCTGTGGACTTTGCTTATGCAAATGAATTCACAAATTGATACAAATTAGAGTAGAAAGGAAGGTCCCGGCAGGTGGTCTGGACCAATGCTCCAGGGTTTCCAAAGGCTCAGCAGAGTAGACTTTGGGGGTCTTACCTGCTTTAATGTTCAGTGCCAGGAAATCTGATGTAAGTACTTTATCCTAAGGTCTGTATTCTGAACTCTCATTGTTCTGGCAGTAAATTCTTCTGAATACTGGCCTGAAATTCACTCCTGGCTTTGGCTGGTATTGACTTGTGCTCAAGTTGAGATTGAAGTGGACTTTTCAGGATGATCAGGAATATATGATCAGGAATATGCTTCAAAACTGGCCGAGGGGATATTGCTTATTGTAGGAGACTGGTTGTAATCTGTTATTGTGTTGTGGAAAGAGAGCCCCTGAGCATCATTGGTCTTAAAAACACAAAACTGAAAAGCTAAAAAGCAAAATGAACAAAAACACAATAATTCAAATGTCAGCAAAGGTATCAAGGCTGAAAAGTAATGCCTGAGCCTCACATGTAAAGAAAACAGCAGGCTAACCAAGGAGCAGGCCTTGCTCTCTGGGTGGCAAGAGACACACCATTCAAGTAAATGGGGTTTATTTTTAGGATACAGAGCTTTTTCCTAGATTCCAAAGATGGAAAATAATGCCGCATGGTCCTTGGAAAAGAACTGAGTTACATTTGCTTAGTGGGTCATCATTTCTGATTCTCTTTCATGTATTTTTTATATGGTTTATTGTTGCAGTTCTACTATGAACCAGACACTTGTCCTCATGGAAGAAGTGTCTACTTGGAGAAGCAAAATAAATAACAAATACATTTGGAAAAAAATTAAATTGTGACAAACACAATAAAGAAAAGGAACAGTGACAGGGAACTGTGTGTGTGTGTGTGTGTGTGTGTGTGTGTGTGTGTGTGTGTATGTGGTGATGGGGGGCAGGGATATTTTTAATATCAGGTGGTGAAAGAAGACTTCTCTCTAAGTGTTAATGGTGAAATGGCACCATTTGTTACCAGTGAAGTTGGACCTTGGTTTAGCAACCACAGTTCTTGGGTTCAAAGAAAAGAGTTCTGGAGTTCAGCTAAGAAAAGAATTCATGTAACCGAGCAAACTAGGGCTTGGCCACATGGTGCCTTTACATAATAATACCCAAGAATTGGTGTGGAAGGAAATAGGTTTTTATTTACAGGATTCCAACCTCAAGGGGGCTGAGAGCACTCTTGCTCAGCCCTGTTCTTCCATGAAACACCACCTCCCTTTCTCTCCAAAACCATGCCCAGAAGTCCCCCATATCCTTATCTGTCCTTAAGTTGGCCACACAAACAGATCTCCACCCTCTCTGGAATATGCACTTGTGGGTTTCAGAGTCACCATCCTCTTGCAGCAGCTCTCTCCTTCAGGAACTGGGGTACATTATTCTCAGCCTCCATGTAGTGGTTCAGGGAAACATAAGCTATGTTACACTGGATCATGGTGGAATCCAGGGAAGCGTATGTCCCAAAAGAATGGCTTCTTCATACGTCCTTCAGAGAAGCTGAAGTCTGCATTCCTGTCCACAGTTCAGTCTATGCTTGGTTAGGTAGGTCCCTATAGAGCTCCATCAGCTCTCTCCTTACTCCCTTTCCTCCCACATGGCTTTTTCTTTCTGTCTCTCAGCCTGCATGGCCTCTACTACTTCACTGCAGACTGCATGGCAGCTCCCTCTCCTTTAGTCCACACTCTTTTAAAATGCTCAGCCCAGAACTTCCTATGTGACCTCATATCTGGCCCCTCCTATGATGTGCTACTTTTGCCAGTTCCCCATATCTTTTACCTTCTTTTGGCTGCCATCTTTAGTCAGGGCGAGGGTTCTCCATGACACAGGGGCATTTTCCTTGCCTGGCTATGTCACGAGTCACTCTATGCTTTTAGAGTCACATACACCTTTTACCTGGGGCAGCAGCATAGCTATTAACTTGTCATTGTTATGCAAAGTATCTTAAATGACATATTATCTACTCTCCCTTTCCCCAATGAAGGGCTGTTGGGTCTATTTTCAGGGGACTGTCACTCTGTACCCCATTATATTCACAGCAAAGGAACTCAAATACAAACAAAAAGTTTGTTTAGAAAGTCACAGAGGTAGAAGAAGTGAACTGTGGAAGAAGTGAGCCAACTTGGCTGTGCGGGGTCAGGAAACAAGTTACAGAGGCAAAAGAAGGGCCCTTGAAGCTTAGGAGAAAGAAAGGCAAAGAAAACATGCTGGAGGAAGGGCAGGGGAAAAGGTGGGTATGCTTGCTCTAGAGAGAGTGAGTCTGGGGAACAAAGGGGATGAGGAAGGGTGTAGGCCTGCAAGAGAGAGAGAGGGAGTGAGAGAAGATGGGGGGGGGGGAGAAGGGAGAACAGGAGCTCACACTGGGTCCTTCCTTTTAGGAATTTTATCTGTTCTCTAAAGTCTGGGGTTTTAGGGGAGGATCTCAATAGAATATTCATCATCATTTCCAGGTGTGTCCTTTCAGGGTCATGTTCCCCACTGATTGGCCAATGCCAGGGCAGGGGTCCATTAGTCATTGTAGCTGATCCTGATGTCAGCCATGGCATCACCCTGGCTGACCCTGCTGCTTTTCTGGGCTTGGAGCTGAACCACAACTGAGGCCTAGATATTATCTCTGGTTTGACCAAAACTCTGTTTCTGTGGTCAGTAGACCAGAGGCTTTATTCCTAATATTGCTCAGAACCTCATTGCTCAGAGTGCTTAATACTTAAGGGAGTGGTTGTACAAGGGCTTGTATGGGAGTCCTGTCAGGCTATTCTCTGGCCCCCTTGTTCCTCCTCTAAGGGGGTCTACCACATGATCAGTGATATGCTAGGGGAGGAAAGGTCACCCTGGGGGTGAGGTCCCAACTTACAATTGTCCATTGCTAGGTCCTGGGAGCTTTTGTCCTGGTGTCCTTCAGTACCTGGCCTATCATTCCTACTCTGCTTGTGTCTGTCTAACTGCCTATTCTGTCATAAGGAGGTGACTTTTCAGCCAAGATCTGAATGATGAGAATGAGTTAATCAGGTAAAGAGTGGAGGGAAAAGGTGGCTTAGAAACAGGCCATCTCAGTAAGAAGCTTTGCCAAGAGACCCCACTGAGAAGGGGACCAAAACAGTTTGCCCTTCAGGTAGGGTTTTCCACATGAGGTCCATTAGGTACACAAGTTTGCCTATTCCTAGTACAAAATAGATTATGAACAAAATTCAAAGCACAATGAAAAATTAAATAATGTATATGATAAAAATACTCCTTATTCAGATAAGTCTTAATGGTCAGATTTTTGGGCATCTGAGATACAGTTTGGAATTTCAAAATATTGCTGCTGTGGACTTCTGTATTGATAGTTTTGCTCTAGTCAAGAAATATCCCTCCCTCCCTCCTTCCCTCCCTCCTTGGGTTCAGCAATATCACCCAAGGGAAGATCAGTGAATAAACTTTTCTTCTATTGGAATCAATTTTGCTCAGTAAAAGCTTTTCATATGAAGTCCAGCAAATGTCCATTTTAAAGCTACTCTATTGAAGAAACCAAATATTATCAAACCTGAACTCAGCTGGAAATATGGATAGATTTTATTATTTTTTCCATGTCAATAGATTTCAGTCTTTCTCTAGGTTTTGTCAGATATTGTAAAAAAAAATATATATATATGTGTGTGTGTGTATGTGTATAGTTTACATATATGAATTAATTTTAATAAGAACCTACAAGGTCCTGTGTATTTGATGGAAAGCTTGGACAGGCGATCTGACAGTGTGATTGTGGGGAAGGGGAAGGATGAGGGCTTGTAGTTTCTTAAAGGACCTTGTAGTCTACAACTTTGAGGATAATCTATCTTGGGCATGTTTGTGGCACTCTTTCCAAGACTCTTGTTTACTTTTTAAAGATTATAAGCATTTATTAGGAATAGCTAAATAAAAAGTAGTTATTGATGAGGGCTTTTCTGAATTCCATAACTGTATTGTAACACACACATTGATATTTGTCATAAGAGATCAATTAGTTTGCTGTGCTAAAGTGATCTTGACAAGTTACTGTGAGAGGAAGCTCAGGAAGAGCTCTGGAAATTTGTTTAATGAAAAGCTCTGAGGAGGCTCCAGGTATAATAAGTATATCCTGGCAGGCCTTTCACCTTGTGGTTATAATTTGGGGGTGGGGCAGGGCTGACCTCTGGCTGTGGGACAATTAATTCTGAGATGCATTCTGAGCCGTCAGAGGTCATTCTGACGTAAAGCAAAATTACTATCAAAGAGGAAAGGCAAGTTGTGTACAACCTCCGCATTCCACATGTGAAATGTTTTACCAAAACTGTTGAAGAAATGATCATCCAAAATGAAGGTTAAAGAAACGCAGATGTCTCTTGACACTTGGAAGCAGAAATGATTCAATAGGGCAGGATTCACAAGAAGCTTTAAGACTTAAAACATGCGAGACTCCAGCCAGAGTTTGAGGAGCAGAAGAACTCTTTCTCTTCCATTCAGAATGTTGTTTTTTTTTGGGGGGGGGGGAAGGTCAAGGACTGTTGGCTGTTAAAGAAATGGTGTGTGACTCCTATGGGTGTCTTTCCATTGAACTTTGAATTATTCTAGGCTGAAATCCTTGGTTGTTGGTGTCTTTCCCTATATGTTTGTCCTTCTGCTTATTTTTCTCCTCTTGTTCTGTCCATCTTTCTCTCTTCTCCTTCCTGTCTGTTTGCCTCTCTAACATTCATTTCTGTCCATCCTTGCATGTCTTTCCTCTCACAGCCAGAGTCCTGAGAAGATTGTGCTCTGTTCTTCGTCTTCTTTTGACCTGTGGTCTATCTTCTAAATGGCCAATGAGAAAGCTTTCCTCCATGAATGGGTTCCTTTTTGAGAAAGCACCACCAGTCCATCAGACATTCCCAGTGCACATAGGCCTTTGTACAGCTAAGGGGTCCTCAGTGACATGTGCCCTGCAGTTCTGCCCTCCCAGTGCTTGTATGCAGGCATCCAACACCTCCACTCTTCCCTTCCAAAACCTATGGTACTGTTTACTTTCCCTGAGCTGCCAGTGTAAACCTATATTGACAGGTGTTCATTTGATTTGGCAGAAAACATGGTATTCATATCAGGCCTGTGTGCTTGTTTTCTGCTGAGCCTTGACTGGTAGTCCTTGGCAAACTCTTGTCCTGCTACATGCTGGTTGGATATGGCAGAATTGTGGAGTTTTTCTCTTTGGCCTCTAAATATAGAGCTCCTGCTCCATGCTTTGTACATAAAAGGTGGTTTCACTGTCTGGATGGCCCTTTAATGTAGGTTGGAGTGATGTAGACCCAGTTGGGCAAGGCTTTTGGCACCTGCTGTGGGCTCAGTACCTAATGCTGACTACATGAAGAAGGTGGCCACCAACTCTATGTAATATATTTTGAACATTAAAACCTAGAATAAAGTTCTAGAATAAAAACATATAAATAAGTTCTAGAATAAAAAGATCTAAATTCAGTTGCAATATGAAATCACTCTTTGACCATTTTTGACCCACAGAATCAGCAACTTCATATGGTTCAACTCAGTAATGAGTGAATAGGAGGAGTGGGTCTGGTTTAAAAGGACTGTCTGCTCTATTTCGTGAATTCGTTCATTCAAGACATACCTATGGAACATATTACCTATGCTTAGCATTTTGGTAGGTGTTGGGATTACAAAGAGAATTGAGTCCGTTCCCTGCCCTCTGGCCAGGGAGACACTCAAATAACTTGAGCACAAGGGCTAGATGTTCTAAGGAATGTGTCCATGTGTTCAGGGCCTTGTAGGGGAACTGACTGTTCTGGTTTGCTTGGGATTGTCCAAGTTTTAACACTGAAAGTCCTGGGCAAATTGGGACTGGATTACTTGGGCCTTGTGCAATTGTGGCTCCATGCAAAAATAACAACTCTGTGGCTTAAGAAGTTTACGATTGGAAATGAAGCCACCACTCCAACTTGAGAGGGGCAAAACACATTGACAAAGTAAAAGTTCTGTGAGGTCTCAGTGGAGGAAGCTGTTAAATTTGTTTAAGTAGGATTTCTCTAATTTATTTGACCTTGGAACTCTTTTTGTACTTAATGTTCTTTGAGCATCTTTGGGTTTTCCCCTTTTTGTCCTTTGAAGAAAAAGTGCATCATTCTCTATCCTGAAGTGTACATTATTACCTTATATTATTAAGTTGTTATATTATTAGTCTGATCCATGATCCAAGCATCAATTGTGTTAAAATAGCCCATCACAAGAAAATTTAGTAATAATGCAATCTTGGGATTAAATGACTTTTCAGAAGGGTTGCTAATGTGCTGTGGAGGGTTGTGAGTTACTGCAAGGCTATTTTTTTCTGACTGACATGCAGAGTCAGGCTGGCTGCTCACCTCTTCTGCAAGTGTGTTTTTTGTACCAAAGTCTGAGCCAAGTTGTTATGGAAACGGAAATGGCCTCCTGTCTGAGAGCAATGCCTTGCTAATAATTAGAGAGCATGGCTGAGCAAACTTTAGTGGAAATGATTAATCTTTTCAAAGCACAGGTAAGCCTAAAAGATTGAACAGGTGTTTTTTGGCCTTTGCACTTTTCAGCCCTAGAAAATTTTAATTTGGAAAGAGCTGAGCAAGCTCAAGTTTTGAGTTTCTCCTTACTTTAAAAAGGAAAGTCATCCTTTAATATTTTGATTATTGGCCTTATGTATTTTAAGGACATCTCTTAAGCCTATAGAGTTTCTCAGAGTGTGGTTTGCAACCCTCTTTGAGCTTGTTAAAATACAGATTTCTGGGCCTCTTCTCAGATCCACTGAGTCAGAGTATCTCTAGGAGGGTCTTGGGATTTGATTCTGTAACAAGCTCTCTGCTGAATTTGATGCTTGCACCTTGAAGTTAGCTTTGCTGTAGTTATTGAGAAACTTTAAAGGGTCAGATATTAAATAGTGTAGGTTTTGCAACTCTGTTGTAGTGTGAAAGTTGCCATAACAATACCTAAAGGGGCATGGCTGTGTTCTGATACGACTTTATTACAAAGATAGCAGTGGCTGGACTTGGCCATTGCCTGTAGTTTGCTGACGCTGCTGTAGGATTTGCCAAGTGCTGCCTATTTAATGGGGCTCCTGCTTTCAAAGATATTTGTGCTAAAAGTCAACTACCCTTGTAGATCTGTTCTCAGTCTGGCCTAAAGACAGGCAAAAGGAGAATGTGCCTTTGCTGGGGAAGGGGAGGGAGGGAGTTTTGAATAATTAGATGGTAATTCTTTTGTGGTTATGAGTTTTCAAGTAGGTTAGGATCTCCTTACCACCATATTAATTATGGCTGAGGTGACTTCCTGGTTTGGGGGCTAGGATAGAAGTGAAGTGGTGATTTATTTATTTATGCATTTATGCATTTATTTATAAGGGAAGGGAGAGAGAGAGACAGAAAGACAGACATACACACACACACATCTATTTGTCATTGCACTTAGTGATGCACTCATTGGTTGCTTCTAGTATGTGCCCTGACTGGGGATCGAACCCACAACACAGGAGTGTCAGGACAGTACTCTAACCAACTGAGCTACCCACCAGGGCTGAATTGAATTGATAAACTTTACTCTGTTCTGAAGAAAAGTCTCAAGTTTTTCTTGAAAGAGGAGATGGAAGTTTGGTAGTGATGGTGGTAGGGGGGTTGGTTCGAGAGACACTGTTTCCCTTCTTTTTTTCTGCCCAACTTCCTATTTATAGGTTTTTTAATTTTTTAAAAAAATTCCTGCTCTGTTTTCTGGGCTTGGCCTTTGGAGTCAGGCAAGCCCATGCCTACCCTTGGAGTTCGATTGACATCTATGCTCTGTATTTACAGAGCGTTTGAACTCTTCTTTTGGAATACTGGTAAATTCAGCAACTTGAGATTTTCTTGCTGTTTTTAAATGAATGCTACCATGGCACATTCTGTGTTACATTTATGGTAGCTAATTTTTCATTGCTTTTAAAAGGCTTTGGAAGTGAAAGGGAGCCTTGTTCTCCCTTTCTAGTGTACTAACTTGGGTTAGTACCAAGTGTTAGAGAATGTACTCTTACTTGCTTTGTTGTGTTACACTGGGTTTGGAGTTCAATCGTCCTAACTGCATACATCCAGCAAGATTACAAGCTTTCTGCTTCCTTTGTTTGAATGTTCTGTTTCTCCAAATGGTTTGCTTAGTTTCATTTTTTTGTGTGTGTGTTTAAGGAAGAAATAGTTCTCCTGGACCATAGCCATGAATGTACCAACTAATGCTGCTTTCAGAACATATTTCTGTTCACATCCTTGTGGCTTTTCTTCTTTGTGTCACAGCAATTCCTTGCTGTTATCTTATTTTCTGATTTCTTTTGAAGGGATAATGATGGTGGCCAATTTATGCATTTTATAATGTTTTAATTCAGTTATGCTCATACTACAGCTTATGCTGCAAACATAATGACACACACACCTGAGCTGTTCTCTTTGATCCAGCCTTAAAATCTGTTTCCCACGTGGTTTAAGTCTGTATATTGTGTTATCATTAGCTTCTGTAGCTTTGCGATGTCACTGTCAGCTTTGTTATCAAATATAAGAACATTTTCTTTGGACATATTTATCTCCAGTTCCAAAACTACTTTGTATTCATTTATCACAAGGTGATTTCGAGCTTCTCTTGTCCACTGTTGTGTATTTTTTAACAACCTTGATTTTACATATTTTTAAAATATGAAAATTTATGCTTTGCTTCTCTGTGTACCATTTTCCCTCTTGATTTTTTTATTTCTTCCTTCCAGTATATTTTTACTTTTCAAACAAACAAACAAACAAACCAACCCCCACATGTACTTGGTGCTTTCTATGGGCAACAAATATTCCTCTACTCATTTGCATGGACTTTTGCACAGACTACTCCTTAGAGGTCATACTTTCTCCTTTGGTTGGAGGTGAACTATTTTGGGTAGCCCGTAGTGAGGGCTTAGGAAGCTTGGAGTCAGAATTCAGAAGTGCCTGGGTTTCCAATATCCCTGACTCTCTGGCTGGGTGACCCTGAGCCTAAGGTTTCTTCTCCGCTATACCTCCCTGGGAGGGTGCCTATCACATGCATGTCCACTGTCTAGAGAGTATGCCTGCCAGAGAGTGGGTGCCCCAGCAGTGTGAACTGTTACTGTGATATCGAGAAGGTGGATGAGTTTGCACTATCTGCTCCACAGTGTGAGTTCCTTCTCATCTATTTAAGAAATACCATCTATCTGAATATGCCAGTTCCCATGAGCTCTGTCTATTTCCAACTTGAAATACTGTGATTTGTTACATTTTCAGCCTGCAAATTCAGGTTCTTTATCTGTGGCTTGCTATTTTGGGTTTTGGACCCACAGTTATTTCACAGGAAGGATTTGGCAAGATATCGGCAGTTTTCTTGGTAACAGAAAGGGTAGGTGGAACATTTCATGACCAGCTTGCTGCCTGTCCAGGTGTTTTTCAGTCTTGCTGAGCAATGGGGACACCTTGGATTTTTTCATGGGATAGTTTACTTTGGAGAATTCTTAGCTACAGAGAATAATCATGTCCCAACACCTGATCTTTCCCATTATAAAGCTTCCACGAGAATTTAGTTTCTAGGAAACATTTTTACTTTCTTTAGAGAAACTATCATAATGTGGTGATGATGCCATTACAGGAGTTGATGGAGGGCCTGATACAAAGCTGTGTGACGGGTGTGGAATATTCTACCTCAGGGTCTTTCCATTGCTGCTGAGACTATGTTTTCCTAATTCCAGCGGTTTCCTGTGTGGTTGGATTCTTGCTTCTCTGTCCCCAACATTTATCTTTAACTTCAGCAGAATGTTTGTGCTTTTGTAGCTCATGAGCAATGTATACTCTCAAATTTCAGCCTTGTAAAATTGTTGGAAACTTAGGGAAGGAGAATTTTTTTAAAAAGATTACCTTATTTAAAAATATTACCTTATTTCCACTGATCTGTCATCCGTTTCCATGGAAATGGAATTAGGAGATAGTTTCTGACGATCATTTTCAGGGCTGGCTCCTGATTCCCACTCCAGTTTCCATAGAGATGGAGGCAACACTGGTGAAGACAAGGTAAAAGGGATTATAAAAGTGAGCTGTCATGTGGACTATGGTCCAGATCCTGTTCTGGAGGTTACTGTGTGGTCAGTTTGGCCATGAATCCTCTGTGATGCTGGTACTTGCTGGAACAGCAGGGGTTATTACTCAGAAAATGGCTTTCACCATAAGATAAGAAGTGTTTCCCACACTTCTCTTTGTTTTTTAGAATCAGCTTCAGAGACAGCTTCAGCCCTCATGTGTTTGTACCCACTGCCTCCTTTTTAGAATTGTCCCTAAAGCAGTTGAGACAATCAGTTATTGATTGCTTTGCAATTTCAGTATCTCTGGTCTCACAAGATGGACAGGTAGAGAGAGAAGCTGGTTTTTGTCAACCAGGAGCTCAGCCTCCCTGAGTCCACACACTGACAGGGGCTTTCACATTTTTAAGCAGACACAGGAACAAAAAGGTGAGGTTGGGAGGCATTGTCCCAAACTGCGCTTTGCTATGTCTCAAGGCTGTCTGGTTGTTTGCCTAGAAATTATAAAGTTGGCTTTATGCTTTTACTGAAGTCCAATCAGTCTGTACTTTCAACAGAACAGTTAGTCAGGAGCCAATTGATACCATTAACGGAAATAATGTGTCAAAGTAAAAAATGATGTCCTTTGAAGAGAGCAATTGGAAAATAATAAGGATGAAATAGTATGTTCGAGTGGGCTCCCTTCTTTTGGATCCAGAGCTTTTTGGTCTGGGCTGCAGGAGGGCGGAGTTGGGGACTGCAAGGATTGGGCCACTCGTGAGAGGTTAGTTTTCCAGAATCTCTGGATTCCTCTGTTTGTAGGTGGTAGTCTTGAGGCTCATTTGCATAGCAAGCATGTGTCTTAAACTTTATAGCATGCATACTGATTTGAGCTGGTGGCTGATGTTGCCGGTACTGTCTCTGCCTGCACTGTGTACTCTTGGGAAGAGGAGAAAGTAGTGGCTTGCAGCTGCCCCAGACAGGTTGTATGTAGCTTAATCCTGGGAAGGTCATTTGATCTTCTTCAGAGGTCCAGCACCTTTTTGATTTTGAAAGAAGGAAAATGGGAATGAGAAACTGCCACGACAGCACCGAGGATTGACCTGTGTGGCTGAAAGTGGAAATTTGACCACTTGTATCTCCTGTCAGCACCTCAGTAGTTGCATGTGGATCACTGATGTGCAAGAAAGATCGGGAAAGCTGGGACGTCAGGCATCCTTGCTCTCTTCTTGCTCCTATGGGAATTCTGCTGCTACTCAACTCTGACCCAGGTTGATCTTGAGTCTCCAAGGTACTTGGCTGAACTACCCCTACCTCCACACCTCCTGCCTGGTGGTGGAGATGCCACACCTCAATGGAATTTTGCTGAGATCCTCCAAAATTCTTCAGCTGGGTCTGCAGGTTGCACCCTTTTATGGCCAGGGCTATTTCTATCTGAGCTCTGGATTTTCTTAGCTTTAATTTCTGAGAATTTTTTCCATTCTGTGTTTTAACTTAAGTTCTTTTTTTTTCTTTTGCTTTTTTTGTTATGCCTTAATTGGGAAAGGAAATTCTAGAAATGTGAATATAACATGAAGAACAACCTTAGCTTGACAATAGTGACCCTACATTTCTGAGACCTCACCCTAAGTTGCTGGGAGGGTGGGGAGAGTGAGTGAGGCTCAGTTTACCAGGTGGGACCACGCTCTGACTAGTTTCCTGCACACTTGCTTTGTGCCATATGGGACACCAAGTGTGTGAACTCACTGAGTGGGCACACCACAAAAGTCTGTCTTGTGAGTGTGATACTATCTGCATTTTATGCATAGAGAAACTGAGGCTTACGACTGGAATCAGCCCAGCTTTGTGAACCAAAAAGCCCACACTCACAGCCAGTGAGATACATGAACTCACTACAGAAACTGGAGCCCCCCTCCCAGGCTTTCTTCAGTCCAAGGAGGTCTGGCCATAGTGCCTCCCGCCTGCCAGCTGCCGCTCCCACTAGCAGTCATTGTTAGTTGCTCTCCATGTAGTTACTGTCTTGTCTTCCTTCAAGGCCCAGGACATGTGTCCTTCCTTTTTGGAGTTTTCCACAAACCATGTCTGCCTCCTTCCCCAGTAGCTCTGGTTGTTCTGCTGCCAACTGAAGTCCAGGGATGTGCTTGGTCAGTGACCCTAGAGCCTGGTGTATTGTAAGCACTAAGTCTGTACTTGCCTTCCTGACCTCTCAGCCTTGGAGGCCCTTGAAGGGGCAGGTTGCATCTTCCATTCTAACATTCAGCAGATGCTCAGTAACCATTTGCAGAAGGATGGTACCCAGTGGTTGTTAGCTATGAGTAGAGTCTGTGAGCTGTGGTTGACTAGAGTCAGTGGACCATCTGGTTGACACCATAATGATGACTAACAAAGGCTTCCTGGGGTTGCTGCCCCCCAGCCAGATATGGCCAGAGTCATCCCTCTTCTCTGTCACATGTTCATGGTTCTAGCCTGAGTAGAAACGGAACAGCTGACACTTACAATATTCACCCTTCACTTACTGCATAAAAGGATTTGATTGTAGGATCATTAATCAGCCTGTCAGGTAGAACATGAAGGTCTTATTTATTATATGGGGAGGCACTTTATAAAGAAATTGAGTTGTGGTGATGAATAGATATTGGGCACCAATTATGTTGCTGCTATTAATCAAGATATTCATATTTAGTAGTAACAGCTACTATGAGGGATTGTAAAAGTAAATAAACTTCTCCAAGGATGAATTATGCCATTTGTTGACTAACTTCCTATTAAAAACACTGGCTGTTTACAATCAGAATTTTTTCAGAAATTAGAAATAACCCTGTATTTAAACAACAGTGATGGTTAGGCATACCAACAGAAGGAGACATTACTAATACTTTCAGTTAATTCTAAATGAATTATTGGGGTCAAAATGCATGTTCCTATTAAAATCTGTCCTAATCTAGACCTCCATTAAATAAAGAATTCTTTACTTCATGAGCTCAGAGAGCCATGTGACTTGCTCCAGTGTCACAGCTTGATGGGGCTGGGCTAAAATTTGAATCCATCACTTAGACTTCAAAATGTCTTTCAGGTGCTTTGCCATAAACTGTCTCACTGACACTTTCAACAGCTCTTGTGAGCGGCCAGTCCCACATGTGTTTTATTGACACAGGCCTTGGGGTTCATCTGCTCTTCTGTACCAGTGTCCTCAGCATGGGGCCCTCCTGGCATGCTTGTGAGGGGGAATGAATGGGTGTCCTGGGCCCGGAGCTTGGCACATAATAAGCTATTGGAACATGTGAAGTATTTTTAAAATGATAGTTTTAGTGGTTTGAAACAAATACCTAAATTTGGAAGCTGGTTTTGATACTTTGAATCATTTGGTGGGCCTGGAATATCAGTAAATGCACATTTCTGGAAATGTATGTATAGGCAACAATATTTATCAGAGTTAGGCTTTATTTTGTTTCAAAGATAGAAGTTATAACATAATTTTAATGCAAATACCTATGTGTTCTATGCCAGGACCAGTGAAAAATGAGGGTGTTTTGGATGAGCCACTTAGCCGCACAACCTTTTCTAGCGCTCACTGAGAAGTCATCAGCATTCAATAACCCCATCACAGGGAAAAGTCTATTTGCTTTAAATGAGATTTTGCTTGATTGCTATTTTTATTTGGAAAATCCAATTTTAGGTTTTTGTCTCACATAATAATGAGTTTTTTGATAAATATTGCCACCTTTTATTATAAGTGTAAAGGAGAGGTAACAGCTTTTTGCAATGAGATCGTTCAATGAAATTGAATGCTAGGAGTCTGTCATTGGCATAAACTAATGCATTCCTTCTTATTGGACGCAGAGGAAAAGGATGTTGATGGTAAGTTTGGAGAAATTTGATGCTACCTTTGAAAATCCAGAGACTGAAGTCTGAAATGAATAATACCACCTTATTTGATTTAGAATGACTACAATTAGGTAACTTTAGCAATTAATTCTGGTTGGGTTTCCCTTTGCTAAAGCTTATTGCCCTGCACATGCTGTGGAGGGTTATTGGGGAAGGGGTCCCTTGCGATCACTTTCTCACTCTGGGTTTCCTTTGGGATTACAGAAACTGCTTATTGTGGCACAGGACAGAAAATAAATTCTGAAAGCACCATATAGCTCAAGTGACAATTTGAAAATAACAATCAGAGCAGTGCATAGAAGCTGAGACCCAAATTCAGTTAACAAACAGAGGAACTAATCTGTTAGGCATTGGATGGAAAGTCTGTTTCTGAGTTTATTTCACAGCATGTTATGACAACATTTTTAAAAATCACCATTCATCTCCATTTAAAAGATAGAATCTACATAGATTCATGGGAAATACTCAGAGACAAAGCTTTTCTATTTTTTCCCCTGAAGCTGACCTTGTGCCCCCAAAGAACATTGTGAAAGATAGTTTATTTGAACCCAACAAATTGGAATAAAAGCCATCACTGTTACCAGTAAGTAAGAAAGTGAGAGTTTGGGAGAATAAGAGCTAAAAAATTCATTTCTTTTGCTATTCAAAAGTAAATATGCTGAAGGAGATGCAGGGAGACCCCATAATTCCATAGCATTTGCACCCACCTCTGGTTTGCAGCACAGAATGTCAACTGAGAGGGGTGGGAACATGTGGAGCTCGTGGTGGTTCACATTTGCATTTTGTGAGAAGAGCCTGGAGCCCAACAAGAGAAGTGACCTATGGAGAGTCAAATGTCTGGCCCAGGGCAGCTCTGGATTTGTATCCTGGTCCATATGCTCAGGGACTATTTGCCAATGTGCCTCTTTGCCTCTGTAAAGCTTTTTTTGGGGGAAACCCATCCTTTTTTTTCAAATACTGCAATGTATCGTGTTCTCTCAGTGTCTAGGTTCACATTTGCTTGAGTTTAAGAGGATGCACAAAATAAATGACTCTTCAACGGAGACTTCAGCAGTGACTGATGGCAGCAGTTCTCTCATCTTGGACTCACTTCTTTTCAATTTACCGAATGTAGAATTGCCTGACTGCAGAGTCATTGTCTTTTTCTAGGGAATCTATCCTTGTGCATTTGTGATGGTTTTCTTAGGTGAGGCTCAGTCATCAGAGGTCAAGTTCAAAGTGTGCGTAGGCTTCATGAACACAGGAACATGCAGTCATCAGTCTCTTTGAGTACAAGAAACAAATGCTGTTACAGAGTTGGGGAAATAGTGATCAGAGATTCAAGGTAGTTGGGGAAAACCAGAGCCCTGAAAGATTCTGTCTGAACATTTGCCACCTACCGGACAAACCACTGAGGGCAGGTGCTGTCTTGATCTTTGTTGCCTCCCCAGGCTATGGTAGGTATTCATCACCTATTTGAGAAAATACCAACCACTCCTGTGATTGTCCACTATTTACCAGACTCAGCTAAAGTCTTTGACCCTCCCACTCCAATTGTGGAGGCATGAGGTCTGAGAAGCTGAGTCACTTGTCCAAGATCATCAGCCCAGAGTTTCTCAGTCAGGATTCGACCCCAGGCTGTGCCCAGCACCAGCAATAGGGGAACAGGGTGCTTGTGCCTTGGTGCTGCCCCCTCCCCCACCTCATCTTCCCCTTGCTCTTATGCCTGATTCCTATGTGTGAAAGGAGGCATCACATGTGGAGCACTTTATGCTTTACAAGGGTTATCATTAAACATGATGAAATGGAATCCATTTTGGGAGATGAACTCCTCTCCTAACCATGATGCGTATTCTCATGCCTTCTTGGCTCGCATTTTTATTTTTCCTTTGATTCAGAGTAGTGATTGTGGGCAAAACTGGAGGGAGGTTTTCTCTAGGCCTGGAATTTCAGAATTTTCTGAAGCTAATAGCAGAATGCTGCAGTGTTTGTCTCTGTGCATGACATTCTGAGGTGAGAATCCCAGCCACTACCCGTCCCAGCGAGGAGACTGACTTCTAGGGTCCCAGTGACTTGGGCAGAGGAGCCCTAAAGGGAGAGAGTTCTTCTGTCATTGTGTTATTACCCCAAGAGCCTGAGACAGAGCCCAGTGCCTTGGAGGCAGAAGGGGTTTTCGAATATTTCCATTTTCTTAGGTTCTATTCATAAATGTTGAGATTTTTTATTGACAAGGCAGTAATGAACCCATTGGTTTGGAAGGTGAGGTGATAGAAAACCCATTTCATCAGCTCAGCTGGTGATATTTCAATACCATAAACTTGTGATTCTTTTATTTTTAGGTAGTTCTTCTAAAGGGTTCACAGAGTTCAGAGGTTCCCAAGCTCTGCTTTGTATTGACATGTAGGTTCTTTAGGATACAAAAGGAAATACCTATGTTAAAATTAAATGACTTTCCTGCAGAAGAGAACTTCTTCACAAAATGTTTTTTTGACAAGTAACTTTGGGAAATTCTACTTTCTCAGTTTTTTTTCTTGGTGATTGTGCATTTGTATATTAAAGGCACTGATAAATCCTGAGAAAGAAACCTGTTTATTTTTACTCTTACATTTTTAACCTTATTTAATTTGCATGAAGAACCTCTAGAAATTGGGTTTTAGACACTTAAGAAGTCAGTCACATAATATCTAAAAAATAAATTATATTTATTTGTGAGCATATTAGTCTACAAATTCAAAGCCAAATCCTTTAGACCAGGGATCAACAAACTTTTTCTTGAAAGGGTCAGGTAAGTAAATATTTTGGGCTTTTTGGGCCATAAAGTCTGTTGCAATTATTGGTCTCTGCCATTATAGCATGAAAACAGACATAGATGATGCATAAATAGATGAACATGGTTGTGTTCCAATAAAACTTTATTTACAGAGACAAAGCCAGACTGGATTTAGCCTGTGGGTCATAGTTTGCCCATCCCATGTTAGCTCCCTGGTCTCCAGATCACTCTGGTGCATGCTCTGTGCTATTGCCTCTGGCTATAAAGAAGGTCTTGATTCAATAACTGCTACTCAGTCTCCTAGACTTGGCTCAAGCACCCCTCTCCCTGACCCTGCCCCAGAAGACTCTGTGGATTTCCAGAACAGTTCCCCTGTCCTCCCATAGCTCAGTGGCCTCCTCTATCATAGGGGAACTATGCTGTCATCACTCATCTCTTTTGCTGCCCCTGCCCCAACTGGGAACTCTTAGGGAAGAGAGCTTATCTCTAGTGTGTATCTTTAGCTCTGATACAGGCACTCACTGTGAGCTTGTTAAATGAATATGATATTGTGGTAACTTGATACAGTGTTTTGTCTTTGTTTTGTTTGTGTGAACTCTTGGAGTTAATAGTAAGCACAGCAGGAGGAAATGCTCTTTCCAAAGAAAAATTTCAAGTACTCCCAAAGACAGGGATCATTTGGATAAATCTGGGGATGAATTCCTCATCCTCCTAGGGTATGTGATTCTCTGATGAAAGAAGGAAGAAATGAGGCTACTGTGCATGGTGGTAAATTATGCGTGTGGAACAGAAAAGCCAAGTGAAAATAATAATTATTTAGGGGGCAATGGGGAAGTATTTGAAAGATCTGAAGGCATATTTTTCTCCTTCTTTCTCCATGCATTAGAGATTAAATGATTTAGACCTTTTTCTTTTTTCACAAAGGCCTTTAAAATATTTTTCTGGTAATTTCTCTTCATATTACATGACTGCTCTAATTACATCTCTAGTTTTAAGATAATAGAGCTGCATTTTTTAGTGAGCTCTCTACTGTAGCTCGATTTATGATATCTCCTCTTCTTTATTACACCTTTTAAAGAAATTAACTGAGTTAATATTAAAATAAAGTAGATGAATTAAAAGGGAATGAGACTTTAAAATTTCAGATCCAGCCCAAATGCTCATTCAATGACTGGCCTTTCCTTCTCTGAGGCCAAGATAGCCTTGCTTTCATCTGACTCCATGATGGGAAGTCCTACTGACCCCCAGGTGTGGCCATGGTCCTGAGCTGGTCTGGTGAGGAAGGCAAGGAAAGGCTGGCTTGATGTTCCATAAGGTCTGAACTGCATTCATCTAGAAGAGACACCATGACTTTTCCAGAGTCCATTGCTGGGAATCCCATAATCTCTCAGCAATTTGGCCCCCTTCTGCTGTCTCTGGGAGCACTGCAGGATGCAGTGACATTCAGAGTCCTGGCAGGCAGAGCAGGCCTTATCTCAACATCATCACTGACAAATGGGGTGACCTTGGGAGAGTCATTTGACATCTTGGCCTCCAGCCTCTGGATGACTCCATCTGTTTGGAGTGATCGATTGGCATCCTGGGTTGTCTTTGATGTTATCAAATAAAACTCCATGTACTCAGTTGAATATTAAATGCCACCATGCCTATGTCTCACTTTGATCTTAGGAACTGGATAGAAGGAAGGATTTTAAAGCCTTGACAATTAAAGTAATTGGATAGCACATTTGAGTTCTTCATTAAAGCACATGCCCTTTCTTCAAGGAGCTCATATATGATTAAAGAAAGTGGACAGAAACCCAGAACTGTGGGGCCGGGGATAATGACATGCATAAGCACTGTGTGGGTGGGGAGGAAGGCATTACCATCTGTCTGTCTGGGATGGGGATGAGGCAGTCAGAAAGGGGTTCCCAGTTGAGGTCATGATTAACTTGGGTGCTTAACGATGACCTGGTGTTCACCAAATCAAAGGGCAGGGTGCCAGAAGTTCCTCACAAAGAGAGTAGAATTCCCAAATAATAGTCAGGGTTACAAATACAGAATTAAGGGAATAGCAGACACTTAGAAGAACATTTAGTATAGCTGTGGAAAATGTACGTGGAACTCGACGTATAGATTGCTAAACAGAGGTCATGGCTGTGAGTCTTCCATCTTTCCATGTTATACTAACTTTTATTAAGTATAAAAGATGAACTTAACAGACATACAAACAACCATGTAGCAGAAGAGGCTGAGCAGGAACTACTCTGAAGGGACAACACTGCTGGAAGTAGTGATGTTTCAGCACCGAGGACAGTGGCATGCACCATCTCTAATGGACCTGAAAGATCCTCTGCAGATGATTCATAGGTGTTGAATGTGGTAAGAAATGATATTGTTGCGGAGTCTGTGTTCATCCTGCTCTCCAGACTGCACCAAAGCTATGCTTGGTCAAGTTATCCTAGACTCTGATACCCCTGTGCTGGAGGCCAAGTGTCTCAGAGTCACATTCCCTTGGTATAGATCACTTGGAGTTAGGATCAGAACACAAGGGTTCCCTGCTCCCCAAGCAAACTGAAGGCCATACTTACTGTGTTTTCTGTCAGACAGTTGGCCCAAGCTTTTAGTTTTACTTGTAGTTCCCTTATACATGAAGAATTTCTGTGCCCTTTCCAGGTCATACGTAATGATCTCAGGGCCCCTTCTCTAACAGACTCACAGATCCCAAATTTCCAAATTGGATATTTGTTTTCTGTTTATCAGTAGAGTGAGATTAGTGTTGATGTTAGCTGCCAAATTCTGTAGAATATACAGTGTCACTCATTTAGTACTTGGCAGGCCACTCGATATCATTTGTGGTATTTGTCCCCCAGCAACTCAGGATGATGGACTCGGGTTTGACTGACTTTGACAAGTCCGTAGAATTTCTCTGCCTCTCCTTTAGTGTGTCCAGCCTCAGACAGAAGTGAAGCTGAGGTGTCTGGGCCTCTGGCAGGACTCTATTTTTTTTTTGGAAGCATTAGTTAAAGTAACCCGTTTACATTTACTTTGGAAATGAGGGCTCAAGTTTGTTGAAGGATTTTTTTGATTTTTGTGGTTGTAAACCCTGATTTTTTCCTTTCCCACTTAGCCAGGCTGTTGCCTGGGAAGCGTTTGTGTGAGGGCTTGTTTCCCCAAAGAGGCCTAGTGGATGTTTGTTTGTATAGTCATAGCTAGAAAGATGAACAAGAGGCCCTCCATGAAATGAGCCCAGTGATCCTGTGTGTGGTGCCTCTGGTCTTGTGTCTTTTAAGAAAAACTGCACATGACTACTTTAAAACAAACTCACTACAGTTCAATGTGCTCCTGGACCTTTGGGGGTCACTGCTGGGGTTGGCATAGTCAGGGCAAGCTTTAGGAGTGTGCGATCTGTGCAGTCAGCCGCACAGGAGCCCTGCTCAGAAGGGCCCATCATAGGTTTAATATGCTGCTGCCAACTCTTAATTTTTGAACACGGGACCCCATGTTTTCATTTTGCATTTCAGTTCTGTAAATTACCTAGCCAGTCCTGGACATAATCTAGTGTGGACAGAGAATAACAACTAGAAGACATTGTAAAGGCTTGAGGAGTTGTAAGTCCAAGGAAAGTATAATGGATTTTAATAGGTGTTCTACCCATTAATACAGGTTGCTTAACTGCCCTCCATGGTACACAGTTTTAGCATAAGGTCAGGGATAGACAGAATGAAAGTTAAATGGTAAGGCAGTAAGTGGTCTTGTGGCTCTCTAGCCAGTCTTATTCTTCACTACCCTACCCCCCAATCTATCCTTTGAGATCTAGAGACGAGGATACAACTAGAAGGGGCCACAGTCCTGCTAGGTGGCAGTAGATGAGTGTCCCACATGATACTGGGAAGGCTGGCAAGCTGGGTGTCTCTGGGCATGGGATTGGTAAATTCCTGGGATGAGGGATGCTTCTTGGAGGGAGTTGTCTGGAGCTGTGAGAGTTTGAAGAGACCTGCTGGAAGCCCTTTCCCACCCACTGGGCATGAAGGAGAGTCCAAGTTAGCCAGAGGCTTGATCCCAGCAGCTGGACTTCACAGTAAGGCCTGTCTTCCCTGTCAGGTGAATTCAGGCCCTCTGCACCTTCACCTTAGATGGTTTACCAAGGGAGTTTTTTTTTTTTTTTTTTTTTTTTTTTTTTTTTTTAATCCTTATATCACTGATGAGTACACATAATTTTCTACTTTTTAATCTTTATGTGTAGTAATCCTTCCTTATAAATGCCTTCCCCAGTATTCCTCACTGGAGGTGGGGTCATTACAAAGTGTTAGTAGCAGGTAAGGTGAGGTATCTGGAAAGAAAGAGCAAATGTTTCTTAAAACCTCACCCCTGTACGGAGGCAGAAGGGTATGGGAGAATACAAGGTTCGGGGCCTCCTGCCAGGGGTGGCAAGGTTCCATTCTACGTGAGTGACGCCTGCTCCCGCCCTGCTGCCAGCACACATGCCACTTTCCTCCTGAAGTCTAGAGATTTGAAACCTTGCATCATTGTCAACTTTGATTTTTAGCTCCAGCTTAAATCTCTAAGTATGTCACTATCAGAGTTTCTGTCTGTAGAAACCTTTGAATGTGAACCTCAAAGTGATTCTCCTGGCGTGCTTTCTTCTCTTTTACTATGATACCATCGGCAATAAGCCATTTTGCTTCCAGGGAAGGTAGATCTCTTTCATCCGACTGCCTCTGTAAGGTTATATGGAACTCTAAATAAAATATTCCGGAAACATTTTAGGACCGTCTGTTGTAACTGCAGAGGTGTTAAGGCCCAGTGGGCAGAACGCAGGGTTGGGATCTGTAGAGCTATATTTGAATGCTGACCCTGCCAGTGGATGGTCGTATGATCTTGGGCAAAACATTTAACCTCCATGGATCTCAATGTTCTCGTCTGTAAAATGGAGATCTCTCTCCAAAATAAAAGAAAACCCTCCATGACTGTCAGTGGGATCAAAGCAGACAAGATCAGAACCTGGTGTGGAGTTCAGTATGCTTTGCTTCCTGATTGAGGTTGGTGGAAGCTGAAGAAAACTTTCCGTTTATTGAGTTAGATTTTTTGGACCCCGCTCAAAGATGGTTGTGCAGACCTCGTATGGATCCCAAACACATCCTGCTCTGGGTGGATGGAGGACAGCCCTGGAGCTGAGACCCCAGCCGTTTCCACCCTCTGAAAGGGAGGCGGAACTCGGGCAGTTACAGTGTTAGGGGACAAACATGTAGTCTTCAGCCTCTTTTTGTAATGCGAGAGCACATCAGATTAATGATTTTAAAATGAGTATTTTTCTGCCTTCGGGCCATATTTAATGTTCTAACATCTTTTTTCTTTTTCCTTTCTCTTTTTTAACATCATCAACAACCACATCATCATAATACTACTCAGTTTAGTAATTTTGGTTTTATAACCCCGCTGAGCCATCCAAACTGTTAAATGGACTTTGTAATTGAGTATCCAGGGAGCTCCTTGGAAAGATATGTGCTGTTTTCAGCCTGTGTTTCCACACTGAACTGACTGAGTATATGGAACTTGGTGACATGCTGTCTGTTCATGGGGTGTGTGTTGTGGGCAGTGGTGGATGCAGGCTCCTCTATGGACAGTTTGAAGATCTGGGTTTGGGTGTCAGGGTTTTGCAATTAAGGCAAGTTGTGCAATTTCCCTGGGTCTCCATCTTCTGATATTTAGGGATAACAATGGATTTTGGTGCCGACCTTCATAAGGCTGTTGTGAAGATTGAGCGAACACATGTAGATCGCAGAGCTGGATGAAGAGCTCCATAAATGTTACTGCTACTGTTTCTGATATTATTATGCAGTGTACTCAGTCTGCTCTTTCTATCCTGAATATTTAAGAGGGCAGTCCTAGGATGCAGCTACATTGAGGGGGTTTGTTTGGAGGAGGTTGGATTTATTGGGGACCTGCCAGCTGGCTTCTCATGCATTCATGCTCTCCCTGTAAGTTATCTTTAGACTGTCTTAGGCCATCAATAATAATAATAATGGATAATAATAATAATAAAAAAAAAAAACCCTGGGAAGCTGTGTTTTTTTTATTCCCTGTCAGTTAGCAGTGCCAAGTGATTCAAAGTGGGTGGTCCTTCATTCTCCCACTTCCAGAAAGTTCTTTTAAAGACTGCTTGGGGGTGGAGGGGAAGACTTTTCTTTTTCACACAAATGATGTGTTTTGACAAAAAGATATCACCGTAGTGAGTTTATGCTAAAGGGTAAATGCTTGCTGTTACAAACAGTGCTTAAGTTTCTCCATGCAACATGTGGGTGACAATTTTGACTGAGACCTGCTGGTGCCCTAGGCACATGAGTCTTTGGTAAAAACATGGAACCATGCCAAGGCCCCAACAGACTCTTGAGGTATTTAAAAAATCAGAGACCTAATGGAGGATGCAGTGAGCACATGCTTTTGAGTGTTGGAGCCTCAGGTCCCAGCACTGTGGGATCCTGGGCAAATGCTTCTCCTCTTAGTATATTTCTTCCCCAGTCAAGTGAGGAATGAGCACAAGAGACAGGAGGCTGCCTTAGCCCCCCACATGCTTTTCCCCACACCCAAGGTCTGTGCGTGTACGCATACCATGCTGGTCATGGTCCGTTCTCTGGGGGCCTCCAGGTAACTCAGATGGGAGCAAAGGTGTGACCATTGCACACTGTGGCTGGTGTGAGGGAAAGCCACCTGTAATGAGCAGGTGTTATGGAGCCAGCAGAGCTGCTGACCCTTCAGAGAGAGTTTAGTGACTATAGAAGACCCACAAAGAGGAGGAGGAATCTAAGAATTATGGGCAGTGAAATAGTGTTAGTTGTAGCCCTAATAGACTATCCTTCAAATGTCCTTCCTCCTGTGACTATGATGAGGAGGCTGTTGGTGATTATAGCTAACATTTGTTTAGCATGTAACCTTGGCAGGCTTTGTGCTAAATGATTCATGTTTTCTCTCTACAACAATCCTCTCAGGAGGAAGCTATTATTATTGAACCCATTTTTCAGATGAGGGCTTGAGGTCTGGAGGGGTGAAGTGATGCTCCCTGGTCATGTGGTAGGTCAGGGAAGTTGTTTTCAGCTCAGGTGCTAGGACATTGTGTCTCTTGAATTCAGCATCTGTGGCCATGACTGTGGGACGAGTGAGGCTGCCCTGGGTAGGAGTCATGCTGTGCCCAATACATCGTGAGAGAAATCAGGCAGGAGGGTATTTGCTCACCTTCTTGCAAGTTGCATATTGTAACCAGCAGCTTTCCCAGGGTCCAGTTATTCTGGAATCAACCATGGCTTCTCCTCTGTCCCTAATGCTGACATCATAACATAATGATAAACATTTGAACCTTAATTGCTAGGCACTGTTGTAAGAATTTTTCAAACGTTGTCTCATTTGATCTTCATAACAGCCCCATTAGATGGGTATCAATAGTATGTTTATTCCCATTTCCAGATGAGGAAACAGAGTCACTTGCCTGAAGTCTTGGGACCAGTGGGTGACCATCTACCCCGGACAGCCTGTCTCCAGAGCTCCCACGTATAACCACTAGTCTGTGCACACTCAGGAGTGACCCTCAATCTGGAAGAGCTTGTTGCAGGGAGAATGTTCTCTATCAGGGCTGATTTAGTGTGTTGCTGGGAACATTAGATCCATGGCCAGAGAGACCTCGGTTCAAATTCGGATTCCCCCATTTAGAGACTGTGGTCACGGGCAGGTCAAGGTCATTGCTTTTCTGTGCCTTGCTTTCCTCTTATGTAAGATGGGAGAAGAGCACCTACCTCACTGGATCTTGAGAGTCAGTGTCCAACCTGTGGTCAGCTCACAACACATGGGAGCTGTCATTAAGTCCACAGTGGAGAAGCAGGGATGGGGTGGAGGGACTCTCCCCACTGCCAAAGTCAGAAAACCACACCAGTTTTCCCACCTGCCCCTCTTCCATGTCCCTGACTTTCCAGCATTTTGTCTGGAATGTTCCTCCTGCTGTCCCTTCCTCTGCACTTGGTTCCCATATGGTACTCACCACTTGAGTCTCCTATGAAAGGGCTGCTTCCTGCCTGGCCTGCCTTCCTGTGGTTGTGTGTCCCCTGATTCATTTCCTACATGGACACCAGCTTACTCTGCCAGCAAAGCACATCTGAAAAGTCCCGAATGGTGCCTAGTTACTCACAGCTAGCTTTTTTTTTTTTTTTGAACCATAGAGGGTATGAGAATCATTTGGGGAAGCTTCCTGATATGCACATTCTGGGATCCCATGCCCAGAGGTCTACTCCCAGGCCTGGGTTGGGTCCAGGAACCTGCTGCCTGACCATTGTGCTAGGTGATTCTGATGCATGAGATCTGGTCTGAAACACTGGCCCATGAGGATCCAATTCAGGTTCCTTAATGTGCCTTCTCAGCCTGGCTTATTTCTGCCTCTGCTTCCCCTTTCACCTGGCTTCGTGTGGTAGGATTTAGCTCTGAGAAAGACTGACATGAATTTGTAATGACAGAATTAATCACCATAATATATAGTAGTAATTGAAGGATTAGCATGTACTGTTGGAACTTTTACAAGTATTAACCTGTTTACTCTTTATGGCCCCATGAGGTCAATACAGTTATGGTCTCCAATTTTATAGATGTGGAAAGTGAGGTGTTAGGAGGTTGAGTTGCTTGCCCCAGGGAGGAGTCCAGGTAGTTCGGGTCTTGGTGGGGTAGGTGGGTGAGGGCACTCTCTTGGACTTTCACAGCACTGGCTTGCGTTGTGATACACCACGGTGGTTGGAGGACACTGTTGGCATTCAGAGTGCAGAGCTCAGGGATGATGGACATCCTGAAGTGTGTAAGTCAGCCCTGTTTATGGAGACATTGTCCCACATCCCTCATGCATAGCAGATAATTCTGCTGGACATTCATTTGTGCAGGGGAAAAACCTGATCCTAATGATTTGAGCCTAGAATCTAAGTTAGACACACATTTTTAAAAATTTCATGTCTTTAATAAAAATGAATTTTCTTAGAGCATGAGTACCATAAATCACTGAGTTATTTGTTGTTTTGGAGGAGTCACATCATTGAGGCTAACATTCATAGCCACTAAGACACCCACCCAGTCACAGGGGTGTAAAGCACAGCATAGGGAATGCAGTCAATGATATTATGGCAGCTCTACATGGCGTCAGATGGGCACTAGACTTATTGGAGTGATCACTTTGTAAGTTATAAAAATGTCTAAGCACTATGTTGTTCATCTGAAAGTAACATAATATTGTGTGTCAGCTGTAACTGAAAAATAAAAAGGCACACCTGCGTCTGCCTGCGTTTGTAGCTGTTGAATTTTAGGCAATTCCACATAGAAGTGCAAACATTCAACTGCTTATGTTTTTTTGTTTAGTTGTGCCTTAGTGTGTACCTATTGAAATATTATTATTTTTTATTATAAACCAGTTGCTTTTGATTCTCTTTTATATTATAGGTCAGACATACTACTGATTTTCTTTAATGTTACATGTTGATATTATCTGAGTTTCATTTTGGGGTAGTAAAGAAGACATCACCAAATGATTGATTATTGAAAAGGGTGTTTGGTTTCATCAGATTAAAATCTACTTCTCATAAAGTCATGCCTCTTCAGGGGTGGGAGGGCAGTGCATTCTCAGCAGGGGCATCTCATGGATGGATCCTCCTAGGAAAGTTGTTGAGATAAAACTTGAGTCTGGAATGCCTTTCGCTAGACCTCAGCTTGCCTCCTGCCCACACATCACAACCCTCCCGGTTCTCTTTGAGATGTTAATTTGTTGCTATGAAAATTATCTTGTCACTGACAAACGGAATCTGGAAGAATCAGCTCTTCTTTCAAAGTGGTTCCTATGGTATCTGCAGGGCTTTGTCAGTTTGCAAGTTATGAATATTTATGTCTCAGAAAAAAATCCTCATTTAAATTGCATTTTCAGTAATTTCCCACAGAAAATAATGACATTTTCAGCCTTGGCCTAGGTGAATGTCTTTAGAGATGGCACGTTTTACTCATAGGCTGAAGGGGCACTGGGATTTACTGAATTCCAAACACAGATGCAGTCCCACTGCTACAATTGCTTCTACATAAAATAATGCACATGCCCGCTACATTATTGACTGAACATAAATGCCAGACGTGATTATGGTAAATTAGACCTTTTGCAATATTTATGAGATCCAATGTAAAATGTGTTTTACTTCCCCCACTAATGTTTGCATAAAAGCCGTTATAGGACTTATTAGTAAACAATTTTAAAATTTATTATACAAAGGGTTACGCTTCAAAGTCAATTCTAGTCCAGGTTTCCTCATCTCCATCTACAAATTCTTCAGGCAGAAAAGTGGATCTGTTAAAAATATTAATGAACATGGGGATGGCAGAAAATGTCTTCGTTTTGACTCCAGGTCAGCTGGTCCTGACCATGGTTATTTGAGCATTTACAGGAAGGTGTTGATATCTTTGGCATGTCCTCATCCCTTCTCAGTTTCCAGGAAAATATGGAATGCCTGCCTCCAATGTGAATCCATCTTCATAATTTTTTCCATATCAAGACTTATCAGAAGTGGTTTTTTTTGCCCCTGGTATAGTTTTTGCCTCTGGTCTTATACTGATCTCTTGAGGGAAGTAAGGAGGATGAGGTCACAGATAAAATTTCTTCCTTGAGTTGTGTCTGTAAATTTTTTGTGTTAAGCATCATGATAACATCTCATACTTATGTAGAATCTTAATTTCAGTACTCCTTCCACGTACGAGAGTTTCTGTCTTTGTCCTCCAGATTGCCATCCTACAAGTGGGTATGGGCCATGGCGGGAGCAGGGCTGAGCAGGAGTGGGTCACTGAACCCATTCCTTCCATAGTCACACCTCCCTTTCATAGTTTTCTGCACATTCTTTGATGGGCCATTATTTCTCCTTCCCCACTATCTCCAACCTCGAGTTAAAAGTTTTCTACCTTTGGTAGAAAGGTAGAAAAAATGGTGTTAAAGACTCACTTAGGAACCACTTTCTCTGAGTTGAGAAACGTTAAGTTCGGGCTTTGATTAATAATAAAGTCATATTCTATGTGTCTTTGGGTACACTCACAATGCAAGTCAGAACAGCGTGTGTGGAGTTCCAAGGAAAGAGAGATCTCAGATGCTAATTTGGTGCTTCTTTCTTATCAGACTTTTTTTAACCTAAAAGATCTAAAGGCTGGCTCTGTTCTTCATGTGAGCATAACTAGGAAGAGGGTGAACCTTTGTGTGTCTTTGTCTTTGTAATGCCTAGAAGAGCCTAATAGTCCTCTTGTGGCTCTGCCAGTCTGACCACAAGAGGTCTGGCACAGTGAACCTGCCACTGCGGGAAAGTCCTGACTCCTATTTGCTGGCATAGCCTTTCCAAGGGCATTTTAATGTGTCTTGACCCTTCTTTATGTGAACCAACTAGGGCCAGCAGCCTGGGGTGAGGCCAGAGACTCTGGCTTCTCGTGGCCCAGGGTATTTCTGTTAACCAGCTGGAGGCTGCTGGTCAGGCTCCCTCAATGGGGTATTTGATGGCCAGCCACTCTCTGGGGCTCTATTTGCTAACTTATACCATTTGCTCACTTTTTATGCTTCAGTTCCAGTATGTTCAGACAATGAAATTAAATTGGCCCATTTCTAGCACATTAAATGGCTTTGTTCTTCTGCTCTGGCACTGAGCCTCACATGGAATTATTTAAAAGGAAGGCTCAGCTGGGAGTGCAGTGGAATTTGAGAGTTGGTATCTGTCAGTTCAAGGCTGAGGTTTTGCCTGTGGGACCTGGTTGGTGACATCATCCTCAGCTCCAGGCTGTGTGAGGCCTCCCTGCAGCGCTTAGGTCTGGTTGGCTATCATTTGCCAAAGTCTTTATTCTTCGGCTGACTTTCCGGCACTGAATGATGGTGGCTGCCGTGAGCTCCTTACGTTTGTTGTGGAATAGAAGCCTTTCATGAAATTTATTCCATTTTTCTTATTCCTGGTCTCCTACTTTTTGTGTTCCCTCCTTTTTCCTTTTTTAAGCCCTTATTTCTGTTCTTCTCTTTTTTATTTTCCTTCTTTACCTCTCCTTTACCCTCCCTAGTCCTTAGGCTAAGGATTGTATTTCCTATTTGATATACATTTTTTACCCCCACCTCTTTATTATGGACCTCTTTAAACATATACAGAACAGAGTAATAAAATCATTGAAATTCAACACTTATCAGCTCTTGACCAAATGTGGTTTCATCTGTACCATCAATATTCCCCTCCCTTGCCCCCTGGATTATTTTGAAGCAATTCTCACACATTATATCTTGTCTTTCATTATTTCAGTGTGTATCTCTAAAGGAGAAGGACTCTTTCTCTCTCACTTTCTTTTTTAGATGAAAGAATGTTAAAGGAGAATATCCTATAAAGTTGGTTCTTCAGAGGCCAATAATGATCATTAAAGGCAGCATTTCTCAAAGTGCAGTGTAAAAGGTAATTGAGGTGGCATGCAATAGTTAAAATTATTGCCCCTGCTTGTGTGTCTCAGTTGACTGGAGTGTCATTCCATAACCGAAACGTTGTGGGTTTGATCCCTGGCAAGGGCGTATACCTGGGTTGCGGGTTCGGTCCCTGGTCAGGGTGTGTGCTAAAGGATACCGATAGATGTTTCTCTCTTATATCAGTGTCTCTCCCTCTCTTCCTCTTTCTCTAAGGTCAATAAGCATGTCCTCTGGTGAGGATAAAAACATTTTTGTTTTTCTGAATCTATTTTATGGCAAGTGATACTGCTATTCCATTCATGATACTAACTTTAATAAAGAAAATGAATCAATTTAAAAATAAAAGTATTAGGTAATTATACATGGAATCTAAAGAGCAAAATAAATGAATAACACAGAAACAGACTTACAGATACCAAGAACAGACTGATGGTTCCCAGAGAAAAGGGGGTTTGGGAGGACGCTGGGTGGAAAAGGTGAAGGGATTAAGAAATACAAATTAGTAGCTACAAAATATTTTCAGAGATGCAAAGGACAGGGAATTAAAAAATGTATTAGGTAAACAATAGTATAGGACAAGGATTAGAAAACTGTGACCTGAGGGCCAAATTTGACCTACTGCCTGTTTTGTGCTAAATAAAGTTTTATTGGAACACAGTCTTTCTCATTTGTATATGTACTGTTTATGGCTGCTTTCATGCAAGAATGGCAGAGTTGAGTAGTTGTGACAAAGATTGTCTGGCTTACAAAATTGAAAACATTTACTCTTTGGCCCTTCACAGGAAACTTTGCTAATCCATGGTCTAGGAACTATGTGGATGGAGCCTGTGTTGTAACCTTGGCACATGAATGGCTAAAGTTTGGGAAATGCCAGTCAGACCCAAACTCTTGCTTTAGAGCTGATGTAGCTAGGACCCAGGGAGGGAAGGTTTTCCCTGGGTCACATGGCTGGGGGCTTGGAGTCCATCCTGCTGCCCAGTTCTCCCAGGTTCCATCCTTGGGCTTTTCCCAGCATGAGGCACTGCCACAGGCCTTGTGTTAATATCTCTATGCATTTCAGATTGGGTCTAGGCCTTACATTGGGCAGTCAGTTGTTCATTCAAGGAGAAATACTTCCTAGTTTTTAGTAATTTAGAACAAAATGTTCATATTAAGTTTCTGTTGCTGTAGCCCCTCAAATTATTACACCCACAATGAGAAAAGTAATTTCAAAGCCATCAGAACTGTATTTATGAAGGTGAATAATTTACCACCAGAGAAAATGCATGGAGGGTCTCCTACCATAGACTGCTGAGCGGGTTTTACTCTGAGATATCAATTTCATCCCTAGCTTTTGTGGCAGATATCCAGCTGGGAGGAATACATCAAGATAAAATAAAATGTAAGGGCTCTAGCATATACTTGTGGTTTTCTCATTTCAGTATCTATTCCTGCCACAATTATCAGAGTAGGAGCAATGCTGCAAGGAGAACTGTTGTTGGGTATTTGTATCATTTGATTACTTAGGGTTGAATAGCGATGAGATTGTATTGATTCATAGATTTTTTTGATATGTCTCCATTTTCCCACATTTTAGGCAAGTGTTTAAGGAAATAATATCTTTTGGTTGAGATTTTAAGATTTTGAGGTGAAACTATTGTTCTTTACTTATAATTCAAAATTATTATATAATGTGGTACAAGCAACTTGCTAAAATGCTTCTGTGGATTACTTAGAATTGAGCTGTCTTATTTGATAGCCATTGGGCCACATATATAGCTACTGAGTACTTGAAATATGACTGGTATCAATTGAGATGCTGTGTTAATGCAAAATAGACACTAGATTTTGAAAACAAAGTACAAGAAATATAAAATATATAAATTAAAAATATTGATTAATTGTTGAAATGATCGTATTTTGGAGTAAGCCAAATATGTTATTGAAATTAATTTTATCTGTTTCTTTTTACTTTTTAATGTAGCTGCTAGAAAATTTAAATTACATGTGTAATTATCATATATTTATTCTGGAAAGCACTGAATAGTAAGATGAGACTAATTAAAGAAATATTGAACAATTAGAGCAATGATAGGGAAGCTCGAGTTATTTGATACTAAAAAAATATCGTTATAGTGTTCGAAGCTATGGTAACAAGAAGAGTAAGCCCTGGCTCAAGAGTCACAGAATGATGGGATGAGGTATCGAGCCTAGAAACCAGTACTGGTGTTTGTGTTCTGTGAGTGTAAAGGTGGCCACAAATTACTAAGTTAATGCAAGATCATTTAATAAACAGCCTACAGGTGGTTAACTATTTGGTAAAAGATTTGAGTTTGAACCTGATGTTGTAATATACCCTAAAATAAATTTCAGGTAGACTAAGAAAATAAATGTAAGAAATCAAAGTATTAAAAAGAACTAGAACATTATCTAATCAAATGTGTATTTGATCTCAGAATAAAATCAGTAGAAAAATTGTAAAGATATAAAAACAGGAAATTCTTCTCAGGTTCTCCTCATGCCCTGAAGATACAGGCTCAGAAGGTCACATTTAATGGACACTAGACCTCTGTGAATTCATCTGGCCTTATCCCTGCCAGTATTTTCTTCACTAATAGGGTTGTCAGATTAACAAATGAAAATATGGGATACCCAGTTAAAAATATGTGATACCTAGTTAAATTTAAATTTCAGATAGACAACAAATAATTTTTCACTGTCCCATGCACTATTTGGGACTTACTTTTACTAAAATATATGTTGTTTATCTGAAATTCAAATTTAATTGGGAATCCTATGTTTTATTCAGCAACACTGGGCCTGGGAATGACAAACCCAGTATGCAGAAGGAGGGGAAATGACTAAGGGTGTAATAATCACACCCTTATGTGACTGGATAAGGTGGAAAAGGGACCTGGGGCTCAACTACCCTGAAAATAGGCTTTCAACTGATTGCTCCCTTTGAGCTCTGCATCTCATCTCTGGCTTCTGGAATATGGAGCCCCTCTGTACCCTAAGCTTGTCCAGGATTCTGCAGGATCAGTCAGCCCCCTCATGCTGCAGGCAGTTAACAGAGTGAAGGAATCCAGTCCTAAGTCCCAGTTACCATGCCGTCTTCATGCCGTGTTCTAAAATGCATGAATCTCGTTTGCTGTAGTCCCCTCCCCATCCCTTATCCTGTGAGTTTATATACCCACTCAATTCCTTTACTGTCTTTTAATGTGGTTTCAGGAGAGGAGAAAAGGACATGTGGTCTATTTACTATGATTAATAGAAAAGCAACCTTAATCAGAGCACATTTTAATTATCCAATTAATACATGGATTCATTTTTGTTGAAAGAAAAACAATATGTACAAAGCAAGAGTCCTGTTGATTCTTCAGTTTCTGGCAGACAGCCAGGAAACTGGGGATAATATTGGTAAGACCATATATCCTAGGTCAGTCCTAGTTTATGCCTGATGGCCCAGTAGTTACTAATAGTTATTAATTGTAGTTATTAATAGTGTTCCTCCTCTGCCCCCCAAACTTTGCTCTCCAAGGTGTCTCTTTTTGGATAGGAAATTACATGGTCAAGTTAGGCCTAGGAGATGGTGAATGTTAAGTGTAGGGAGTGAGCTCACCAGGTAGGAGGTGGGAGGATTGTTCATGGTCAGTGTTTACATCATGGACTGTTTTAAAAGTTATGGAAACTCTATGGGGACAATGGAGAGAAATAGAACAGGGGATTTGTGTGGAGAGCCAAATCTTCATTTACAACAGGATGGCAGTTGATACTATCTATAATTAATAATATGCCTCTATTGCTACTTCTTCATATTTAGCAACATGCCAAAGTAAGGAGCTAAAAGAGTTGAAAGTGGTTGCCTCTGGGCTGGACTGGGCAGAAATTGGGATAGGGGAGAGGAAGGAAGGTAAGAAGGACTGGGGCTGAGGATGTCTTCTTTTGTTTAATAGTCAACATCGGGCTTCTCTCATCTGCTGCTCCCTAGGGACTGCTTAGAGCCCTTGGCAGGACTCATTCTGCCCGCAAGCCATGGGCAAACAGCGACTAGGCAGAGGGTAGAAGAGCATGTTTTAGGGACTAGGCCATAGTAGGATGTACATTATCCCTGTTCCTAGTATCTGGTCCTATGGCCCCAACTTCAGGAAGAAGAATGGGCTTAGGTGAGCCTCTAGTCAGTGTCAACACAAGAGGTATTGCATGCTGAGCTCTCATTGTGCATCAATATATTAAGCTGTTTACATACACTATCTCACTAATTCTTCAAGGAAGGTGTATTCTAAGGTCTCTTTCTCACCAGGAAAGTGAAGCTCAGAGACATTGCCATTTGCCAAGATCACATAGCTAGCAAATGGGAGAGTTGGGTTTGTCTATGATCCAGTACCACTGTATCTCCATTGGTCCTTTACTTGAATTTTAATCATTGATTTAAAAAGAAAGAGCATAGTGAGAAAAACTATAACCATGTTTAAAATCTCTCCTGGATCAATTCTTTATGTTCTTTTCCATATGTGTCTGAGTTTTGAAACAATGTATTTTTAACCCTTGCACAAACCTAGTGATAACCTTCCTGGATGAATGGAAGTTGGTGTAAGATTCCTGGTGGCAGTCTTCTAGGACGGGAGAGAGGAGATGCTTGCATTTGTCTGAGTTACCTTGGGAATGCTAGAGACCAGGCTCTGTGTACTGTTGCGTCATAGGAGAATGGGCCATGGAGCATGGTCACTAGTGAGGAGGGTGCTGATGGCATGAGGGGAAATTGACAGATCACTTCTGTCTATAACTTCATTATGGGAGCTGTGAGATGGAGCTGCCTGACGGAAAGCATTTCCACAAGGTTACTCTGGATTACCTTCCCCAGGAGCATCTGTTCTCATGATACTTATCCATTATCCTGGAAAGTGATCTACAGCCCAGCTGACTGGGTGACTGCCTAGGTATGAATTCTGCTTCTCATGTCCCCTGTCAGTTGAATCCAGTGATTCATAGCCCCTTTTGAAGCTGGGGTAACTCAGTGTTATTGACTTGATTTGGTGATGCATTTTCTCTACTATTTTCTAAAAAGTCCAAGTAGTGAGTGTGTTCTGTAACTTCTTTTCTTGGTTAATCTTATTTCAACTGCCGTTTAAGATGTTGGTGTTCCTAAGAAGCCTTCTGGGGAGAGCCGGGTCCCTGGCAAGCCCACTAATTGGCTTGGACAGGCTCCTGTTGTGTGGAAGGCATCCGTCTCTGGACGGTCTCTGCTTTGGCCTTGGATAGGCTGCCGTCCTGACCAGGGACTTGCACCTCCCCCTGTCCTCACTCCCACTTTCACCAAGTAAGAAATATCTGGTCCTCATCTCAGTGTGACCTTGCTGGTGGCAGGCCTCTCTTACTCAACAGTGTCTGCTCTTGGCAATTTGGGACCCTCCAGTGGGCTTTCTCTACTTCTTTCATTTTGAACAGGCATACCCACTTATGGTTTACACAGGCTTCTTTTTTTTGTTTTAGAGCATTACTGTGTGGGCAATAATAATTGTTTTCCAACTATCCCAATATATTTGGTGAGTGTTTGATTTACCATTTGAACCAGGGGCTTACACAATTTTCAGAGGATTTCAAGATATGCATTGAAAGAACTGGAGACCCCTGAGGATGTAAGTAAGGTTGGGAGATAATTTTGGCCCTTACAAAAGACCTTTAATAAGGTCAGTTGTCCATCATGCCTTGTCCTCCTGCCCCTTTGTTTGCATGGGGTGATGTTGCTGCAGACTAAGCTCTGGCTAGAGTTGTGTCTCAAGGGACATGAGCAAACTTTCTACAGAACTTTTAACTAATGAAATTACAGGTCAAAAGTAATTATTTCTGTATCCATTCTGTACCAAGTGAGGCTGAAAGGAGTTCACCCATTAAATTTTCAGTGCTCTGTTCCAGTGTGCTCCTTGTACATCTTTACTTAAAGAAAGCCTAATTTGAAAGGCTTTTAAATCTGATGAAAGGAAGACAGGAGCCTTAGTCATTTATGGTAGAATCTCTCATCTCGTCATCTGCTCCAAGAACAAAGATTTTTTTTTTTAAACCTGGATGCAGGCAGTCTCTTGGATTATATTAATGGAACATAACCTTAATAGACCCCTCTGGAGAATAATCTAAAGATATATTAGCTTTCCCTCAACATCTTTGATCTTAAACTTTTTATTATTTTACTGCATAAATTTTCTGTGCTCTTTTTTTTGCCTTCATCACTTTATCAAATATCTAAGGAGTTTGTTTAAAAGAACCAAATCCCTTTAGAGGTGCATGTTGCATGTGTATCTCTTTTGCTCTATGTGGATTTTTGATCACTGACTTTGAGATGCAACCTTTTGGTTTACAGGCTGGCACTCAATCCACTGAGCCACACCAGCCAGAACTCAATTCTTTAGCTTTAATTTTCTCTGTCATTATGCCTTTTTACCACAGTAGATAGTCATCTATGAATTAATGCATAATTAATAAAATGGAACCTGTTATTTAAAGATGGTTACAACTTTCTTTGTCAAAATATGTTTATAAGATATAAATTATTTTATTTTTCTATTTTTCAAAGAATTTAGATTTGTAGGTGTTAGGTTTCTTAAAAAATGGAGGTTGAGGTGCACAATGAAGCAAAGGCACCACCGATTAATTAATTTATTTATTTTAGCTAGTGTTGGGGAGGAAATGATTTTAGTCTACTTTTCTAGGTTCCTTCAACTTGTCTGATAATTAAATCAACATGAGACAGATTAACAAGAGAGAATAACTGAATTGAATTACATACAGGAACCCCACATACATGAGAGCGTCAGAGACGGAAAGGTGAAGTGAAGTATATACAGAATCTGAACTAAAGAATGAGGTAAGAGGCCTGAAGTTCCAGAGGCTGAATGGTAATTCACAGGGCAATAAGAAGAGCAGGTGTTTAGAAATGAGAAGTTTGCCCTGCCCTATAGCTAGGTCATAAAAAGTTATTCCTGGTGATAACTCTTATTATGGGCAAGGCCCTACATTTAAAGTCTTAAAGGAAGAGGTAACAGTTTCTTTTGAGCCCACAAGATCTTGACTGTCTTCAGCACAAAAAAATCCATATCCCACAGAGCCACATCTTGGGGTGTCTCATTCTGAACCCCTACACTAGGAGACTGTAGGTACCGCTACAGAAATCATGACTTCACCTGCCACCTCTGTCTTGTGAAGGCATCCCCCAGATGCCTTGAGGCCTTATTTGTTAAGACTCAGGGAACAGGGAAGAAATTCTCACCATTAGTCATGAGATCAGCTAACTTAGATTTAAGAGCGTCTGTTCTGTACCCAGACAGGTGTGGAAGGAAGGCAGTCCTCCATCTCTGGTTCCAGGCTTCAGTTTCGTCATCTGTGAAGTGCTCATGGGTATTCTGATGATAACCCCTGCTCAGGGATATTCCACGAGCATTGACGAGATGACGTGTGATGCAGTTAGTACAGTGCCTAGGATCAGGGCGCCCTCCAGTACTTCTCGTTACCCCTGCTTACATGTTCGCTCTTGTATTTTCATGTTTCCTCACAAACGGCCTTTAATCTGTGTGGCTAATGTGGGCTCCTGTGTTGATGATCCAAGGTCAGATTATCCACTGTCAGTTGTTCCTTGTGAAGCCTCCAGATGACCCGCTTCAGTGGCTGGGAAGAGGGCCCAGAGCTAACAAATGCTTCCACAAATGGCTGTTGGTCACTGAAACTGGGTCACATTTCCTTTTTTTAGGAAAATGCTCAGGTCATTTGTTTCCTGAAAACCTTATTTTTCACTGTTTTGAGAGGTTGTTAATAGGGAGAGTTTAAGTGGAAATAACAAAACCTCTTTTCGGCAGGCCCTCTCTGGCTGTATTAATTAGTATATTTCTATAATGTTAATGCAGCTATTTACCAGCATGCGTTTGGGCCATTAAAGGCACCCCCTCCTGCCCCAACCCCTGAGGAACATTGGAATACAGGAACAATTACTCCCTGGTGTTTTTCCTGGGTCACAGTTCATTGTTCTTTAATGGATGTCTCCATCAGACTGCTTGTAGAAGATAGCAGCATTCCCTCTCCTCTGTGGCCCTCCCAGGGAGGTTGTTTCTTTCCTTGTGCTACTCAGAGGATGTAGGCTGAATTAAGGAATTCGTTGTGACCCGCTGCTAAATGTGAAGGGTGTCCTGCTGCCTTCAGCCTGCTGAATGCAGAGCTTGGCTGTGGAACCACCAGTGTTGTTTTATACCGCAGAGTCAACGGCAGATAGAGTCAAACAGCATACAATGGGGAAAGAGATACGGAGACACAGGATATGTCATAAGACATTAGGGTAGGAGTAAAAAATACAACCAAATGGGGAAATTTATTTATCTTGGTGTTCACTGGATTGGTGGGGGTGGGCAGTGGGGTGGCCTTGAATCCCTCCTTAGCACCCTCTGTTGGTAGAGCCCATTCAGTAGCAAACTGCCAGGAGAGGGGGGCCCCTATAGTCAGATGAATGAGTCCACTACCAATAAACCCTGCCATGCTGGGAATTCTCTGAGCCTTGCTATTTCAAATGGAAATACTGGGACAAAGGCATTTGCTGAGGTCCCTTGGATGCTGGAGTTTAAGACTTGTTGGGATGGGGCCTTGGAGCAGCTCGTGACTACTCATAGTCTTGAGATGCCCCTGGCAAGAATGAATCTGGCATTTAGAAATTCTCATGGGGAAATTCTCATATTCCGGAAGACTCCGGCTGAGTTAATCAATTCATTAAACCTGTCACTTACTGTGCCAGAAGCATACAGCATTAACATTTTGTCTATTGCAAGTATTTCCAAGTGCCTTTCTTTTGACTAGTAAACACACAGAGAAGCGGTAAAATTCATCTTTATATCATAGCCACCAAGAGAGACAAATGGGAGGCCCATCCTCCCTTGTCTCCAACAGACAGAGTCTGGAGCCAGAGGGCAGGACCTGGGTAGAACGCAGTGGGCTGTCATTAAAGTTGAGTTGGAGAAATGAATGGATTTTTTCCACTGTGGCCATCACCATTGATGAGCCAGTGCTTTCTGCTACAGGTCAGATGTGGAACTATACAAGGCTCCTGCTTTAGAGCTGAAAGATATGTGGGGTTGGCTCTCCTGTTCCGAACAGTTCACAGTTACATGGCCATGCAACATCCCAGGGTATGAAAAGGCTACGCCAGTGTAGCAGAAATAAGCAGGTATGATAGATTACTGTCCCATGCCAGTGTCCAGGGTTGGTAATACCAGACCAAAATGGCAACATTGGTGTTTTTGTCTCCTCACTTGGTGCTCAGGTGCTAATACCCGCACTAGGGTGCAGGACCCTGACAGACCTCCTATCCTTTGGCTGGAGTTTCTCCAACAAGCCTGATGGGAGCAGATAGTCTATAAAATATGGTGCCCTCCAGGAGGTCTGTGACCTGTGCCAAGCATCCATCAGCTGAGATGTGGCTGTGACTTCGTCCAGTGTTCTCCCATGCACTGTGCAGGCTGCCTGTTCTCTTTCTTAGCTGATGTCAGCTTTGCAGCCATGGAGCCCACCTCATCTCTCTTCAAATATTCATATGTACATGTGGAGTTGACCTTTGGATTTTAGAAGCCAAGATTTATCTTGTCTTTGTTTGCTGGGTTTGCCATGCCTTGTCTGGAGGGACCTCCCTTTTTCCAAGTTAGTAAGGCTGGTGAGGGTGAGAGGTGGGACAACACAGTCTTTACTTTTTCATCTGTCACAGCCTTTCCCATGTAATTTCCAAACTCAGGTCTACAGCCCAGGGCCTGTGGGTGTGAAATTGACTTTCCCTGGCTTCAGTGGACCAAAGAGAAATAGGGACAATGCAGGTAGGCGTTCATACGTGTAAACATATTCCAGTCAAGGGCTAAGCTTTTTTATTCTGAGCTTGCTCTTATTTTTTGGTTGAAAATATCTATTATGAAATGAGTGTAATTAAAGGTAAGGTGTATGTGTGTGTGCATGCATGTATTTCCTATTTAAAATTTCTTTATTTTGTTAAATAAAAACTTTACAGTCTCATGTTGGTTCCCCATAGTAGGTAGTCTCCACTTTTTTTTTAGGTTATGAGCTCCTCTGAGAGCTGTGCATCTCTTTCCTATCTGTCCACCCTTATTCTCTTTCCTACTTTCAATTCCAGGAGAGGGGGCGTGGCACAGTTTAAGATGCCTGACACCCACTCTTTCCAGATGATATTTTACAGTTGCAGAAGCAAAAGCTTTTAAATTTGGGATCTTTGTATTCTCAATGAACAAACTTTTTAAGTCAATTATTTTGCAGTGCTACATTTTTTCACATTTCGCTGACTTTTAAAAATTCATGTTTTGATTATGTTTAAATATTCCAAATATGTATGTACTTTATAGAATAATAAAAGCTAATGTTTGTATAATTATTGAAATATCCTTCTTATCTTTAAAGTTTGCACAGATAGGTTATCAGTTATTCCCCTGGTGTGTGGGGGTGGGCTGCGAGCAACAAAGTGCCAGGGCCTACAATTGAGCGCCTGGATTAATGTCAACATTTTAAACTAATTAGGTAAGGAAAAAGCACTTCAAAGAAAGCATTATGGCTTCTTGCATTCCAGCTGGAAGGCAGCACAACATAATTGTCTGGTTAGAAAAGCTTTTTAACATCAGTGATTTAACTGAGCACATTTGAAGGAAACCCAGGAAAAATGCTTTAACTATTTTGTGTTTGTCAAAAGTAAGCTTAGGTGGAAGATAGCAGTACCTAGCCAGGACTTGAAATCATCACAGTGGCACAGAATGGGGAAACTGATCACTCAGCCATGATTGCCTGGAGCACATGCCCTGGTGGGCTTTGAGGATGCTGTGGGGACAAGGCCAGTGAGGTTCCCTGGTTTCTGGAGCTTCTGTTTGGTGCAGGGAGACAAAGGAGGGCACGATGAATAATCCCAGCAAGTGCCAAGTGCCAAGAAGAAGTGAAGATAAAACAGTGAGGACCTTGGACAGGGAGGTGGGAAAGGCCTTGAGGAGAAGAGGTCTTATCTAGGCTCAGAGGAAGAGGAGCTCACCTCTTGGGGAGTGAAAGGAGGCCATCTGGCTGGAGGGGGTGAGGTAGGGAGAGGTAGAGGGCTGGCCTTGGGCCTGAGAGGGGGGGCAGGTTTTTATTTCTGGTGTGTGATGGGGAAGCAACTAGAAGATTATTCAGCAGGGCAGTGACTTAAAAGGCAGGGGGTGTTTCGAGCAGAGAGAACTTGGCTTCTGAGCATCCCTCTCCGCCTTGTCTGGGCAGCCTCAGCTATGGCTGTGCCTCTTATCCCAGTTCTTTCTGTCTGACCACCCGCACCTTGCCCTGGGCTAGGGAGCTGATGGACACTGAAGTAAATTGAATAACAGCCACCCCAAAATACCAAGTCCTAATCCCTGGAATTTGTAAATGCCACCTTATTTAGAAAATGGTCTTTGCTGGTCTCTTTTAGGATTTTGAAATGAGATTTCCTTGGATTTTTGGGGTGGGCCCTCAGTGCCACTCATCACAGTCATCTTTTCAAAGGAGAGGCAAGGAGTTACAGACACCCACAGGAGGTGAAAACCGAGATAAGGACTACCAACAGCCACCAGAAACTGTACAAAGCAAGAGATTTAAGCCATTAGTTTGTATCAGTTTGTTACAGAAGCTACAGGAGACTAATATAGGCCCCAGATCAGGGGTGTCAAACTCACTTTCACTGGGGGCCACATCAGCCTCTCAGTTGCCTTCAAAGGGCCGAATGTAATTTCAACTTCTTCTTCTTTTTTTTTTTTTAAGATTTTATTTATTTTATCTTTAGAGGGGACGGGAAGGAGAGAGGGAGAGAAATATCAATGTGTGGTTGCCTCTCATGCGTCCCCTGCTGGGAACTGGCCTGCAACCCAGGCATGTGCCCCGACTGGGAATCAAAGTGCGATCCTTTTGTTCGCAGGCCCGCGCTCAATCCACTGAGCTACACCAGCCAGGGCGTAATTTCAACTTCTTAACAGTTAAGGAGTAGTTACATTTATACAGTCCTAAGATTATTTTGGCCCTTTGAAGGCTACTGCAAGGCTGATGTGGCTCTCAGTGAAAATGAGTTTGATACTCCTGCCCTAGGGAGAAAGGAAAGGATGAGGAGTGTGTCATTCTCTCTCCTCTCTGGATTTCCCAAATCCCCAGCATGATGGGTGCTGAGGGAAGGGAAAGGAACAGGGATTGAGGGTGATGACTATCCCCTCCCCACACTGCTCATAGCTTGTGGTTGCGGGTGGTGGGCAGGGGGAGCTTGGCAGCGAGGACTGGTATGCCCTGAACAGCTGTACCTCCCCTCAGCTGATGTTTCCCTGTGGGATGTGGGACAGCGGAGTCAGATGTCCTAGTTTTCCAGACAAGCCTGAAACCAATGTGATTTTTAAACATGAAATTTCCTACTGTAGAAAGCTGGTTCAAGTGTTTAGTCTGCAGGTCTGATTTGACCCAAGGGAGAGGTGAAGGGCTCTGTTTTGCAACTTCTGTATCACAGTTTTTATTTGTCCTAGAGGTTAGCATATTAACCTCTGCCCTCACTTTTAAGAGTCTGATTGGGGTTTTAGTTGGTGTATTAGTTTCTCATGGCTGCTGTAACAAATGACCACAAACCTAGATGCTTAAAACAAGAGCAATTTATTATTTTGTAGTTCTAGAGGTCAGAAGTTCAAAATTGATTTTACAGGGCTAAAATCAAGGTGTTTGCGAGCTGTGTTCCTGCTGGAAGCCCTGGGGAGCATCTGTGCTTTGCCTTTTCCAGCTTCCAGAGGCTGCTCTTGGTCACGGCCCACTCCGACCTCTGCCTCTCTCATCACATCTCCTCTGACCATAGTCTCCCTCTCTCCCTTATGAGGGCCCTTGTGGCTACTCGGGGCCTACCCAGAAAACTCAGGATAAACTCTCCATCCCGAAACCCTTAACTTAACCACATCTGTGAAGTTTCTTCTTCCACATAAGGCAGCATATTTACAGGTCTCAGGGATTGGGATGTGGACTTATTTGAGGGGGCATTATAACCCCTTCCAGTCAGTCAGTACAGGTATTTACCTGTAGGTCTCCATGAAAAACCCTGAAGGCTGCTTGTCTCCCTCTTACCTTTCCAGTTTGTGCTGGAACTGGTTGGCAGCAGCTCTCAAGAGGTGATTGTGAAGTATATGACGGTCTACGGCCATGCCGTACACCTGAAACTAATACAAAATAACATTGAATATGAACTGCAATTGAAAAGTAAAAGTTTAAAAAAAAGATCTGATTGTGCTGATCTCTTCCCAATTTCATCCTTAGAGACTTCATGTTGGTAACTTGAAATTGGCCAGGGTAGAGTATTTACACCGTGGAAATCAGCAAAGCTCTAATTCAGGACTTCCCACCCCTCCTTCTTCTATTCTTTGTCCTGGAGAGCTGGATGTTAGACATTTACCAGCACACCATTGACTTCCACCGATGCCATTTGGGCTGAGATTCCTGTTTTCTGGGACACCCTGTCCCTTTTTCTGTGGACTGTCATCTCACTTCTGGGGAGATGGACATGGGTGTCTGGGAAGCATTATGGAGATCTGGCTGCAGAGACCATTACTGACACCTGTCTGAACTCTGTAGTGTGGATAATAAACCATGTGCTCTTTGGGTTTCCTTCCTTCAAAGGAAATCTGGAGGATTTTTGCTCATTCCTAGCTGGCATTTCAATCCTCCTTTTCTTACATAAGGAGGACATTAAATATTTGCTGGCTTTAACCAAATGGCCTCCTCCTTTCATAGCGTTTTGGGCTAATTACCCATGTGCTCCATCATTGGGGTACCTCAAGTCTCCCTCCCAGTGTTTTGACTTTGATAGACATGTGCAGTCCTGCTGAAGGCTTGATGATTACACTCCTTAGTAACCTTGAAGCATGCTGACAAGGTGGTGGTAATTCATTAAGGATTCTGCTTAATAAAACTATCTATCCTTTCTAACTGAAAGATTCTTATAAATATTCTCACAGAACCTCAAGCCTGTTTTTGTACTTGGCATTTTGTCATGCTAACTTTTGTCATGTCTTTTGAATCTCTAAAATTGTGTTTGCTATTTTCTTTTCTAGTAGAATTTCAAGCAACTTTTTGATTTAGCACTTTTATATAATGGGCTATCCAAAAATATTAAAATATCACAGTTTTCCCCTTTTATGTCAATATTTGGTTAATTGTTTCTTGGTGACTGCCATGAATGTTTCCTCTTTTTTTTTAACACTTTATTTTATTTTTAGAGGGAGGGGAAAGGAGGGAGAAAGAGAGGGAGAAAAACATCAATGTGTGGTTGTTTCTCATGTTCCCTACTGAGAAACAGTAGGTTGTTCCCTACTGAGGATCTGGCCTGTAACCCAGGCATGTAGCCCAACTGGGAACTGAACCATTGACCCTTTGGTTCACAGGCTAGAACCCAATCCACTGAGCCACACCAGCCAGAGCTATTTCCTCTAACTTTGTTTGCAGTCAGTCTGCTGTGTTAGGGATATTATTTTCATTACATAGATCACAAGTATGTTTGGGTCATAATTACTCTTATTAGGTTTTCAGTAAAGCCTCATTAATTAGGTATGTAATTATTTTCTAATATTTCCTTTATAGAGGAAGATTTTTCAATGTCTTTTAAAAATGAGGATTGACCAAAATCTTGCTAAATTTATTTGTAAAAGTTCTGATACTTATGTAGCCTAGAAGAATAGTGAAAATCAAGCCACCCTCAGATGTGACAGCTGGCTCCAAAAGGGCTATTTTGCTGGAAGACAAGGCTCAGGGTCCAGGTGTGTGGACTTGCACTTTGGTGGTTTTTCCTCTGTACCTGTGGCCTCTTCCAGGCTGAGAGCCTTGGAGGCTCAGCAACTGCACTTGTGCTGGCCTTGCATAAGAGAGGCTTTAGGTGAGAGTAGAAACAGTGAGAGGATGGAAGTGAAGAAGTTTGCTATTCAGTGAGCTGACATACATCCCGTCTGCTGCATGCCAGACATCAGGCAAAGCACTTGAAAGTCCATTTTTTCATTTCCTTCTAACGCTGGGAAGCAGTCCTTGATTCTCCAGTAGGTATTAATAGCTACCATTTTGCTGGGTGCTGAGGATATAGATAAAAATTAGTGAATCCTTGCCATCATACACCACACAGTCTAGACTATCAAAACGTTAGATACAAGAGGGTAGGATCTTGAGAATAATACAATCATGACCAAAAATTCCATTAATTTTTTGTTTGCATTTTGGATAATCAGAATTTTTGATTACTATAGTTTCTTTTCTTGTTTGTATTTAAAGTTGATTAATTCAACCTCTTTCACAATTGTTTTCCTGGAGAACCGTTGTAATTTTGAGCTTCTAACTTGGTAATTTAAATTTATGTATGTATATATGTATGTATTTATTTTTAGAGAGAGAGTAAGAGAGGGAGAAAGAGAGAGAAACATGGATGTGAGAGAGAAACATTGATCGGTTACCTCTACTGTGTGCCTGGACCAGGGACTGAACCTGCAACCCAGGCACTGAACCTGCAACCCAGGCATGTACCCTGACTGGGAATCAAACTGATGACCTTTCACTTTGCAGGGTGACACCCAATCAACTAAGCCACACTGGTTAGGAATGTAGTTTAATTTTAATGAGAGTTATTTAAATTGTTAGAAATGTGAAAACTTATACCTATATGAGAGTTCATCTAAATTGAAATCCACTGAGATATATTAATTATTAAATTAACATATAGACTAGTTTCTTGAATTTGTGAGTTTTCTCCTACCAAGATTTTTGTTAAGATATGCTCCTGACATATTCAGCAATTTATAGTTCTAGAAGAACTTTTCTTTCATTGATTCATTTATTCACTCATCTGTGCATTGTGTCATTCTAAGAGCCAGCACCTAACCCTACACAGTGCACTTAGTGTGGACGCCATTTCGTGTGCAATGCGGGAGCTTGCAGTGGTGTCTGCACCTTTACCTCCTGGTCTTTGTTAAAGCTGTCGTATGTGTTACGCTGGCGGTGCTATCAATTTTGCTTTAAACAGTCATGCATATTTTAGAATAGTTAGGAGTAGAAAACACAGTATTTTATTTGACCAATTTTTTTTTTACCATTTTTCTTCTGTCATGTCTGAAGATCTAGGTTTCCCTCTAATGACATATACCTTTAGCTTAAAGAACTTTAGCTTTCCTGTAGAGCAAGTCTACAGCTGGTGAATTCTCTTCATTTTCTTTCATCTGCAAATGTCTTAATTTTGCTTTTATCCTTGAAGGATAGTCCAGTATGGACATAGCGTTCTGGGGTGACAGTTCTTTTCTTTCAGCATTTAAAAGATGTTGTTATATTGTTTTTCATCTCCATAATTTCTGATGAGAAATTCAGACGTTCTGATGAGAAATCTGTGGTGATTCAAATCATAGTTTCTTTTTATGTAATGTGTCATTTTCCTCTAGCTGATTTTGGGACTTTTCTCTTTATATTTTGTTTTCAGCCATTTAATTATATTGTGTCAGAAAGTGGTTTTCTTTGAGTTTATCTTTTTCTGAATCTCTGAGCTTCTTAAATCTGCAAATTTATGTATTTGAGCAAATGTTGCAATTATTGTTTTCAATATATTTTTCTGTCCAAATCTCCCTCTCCTACCTACCTTGTCCGGACTCCAGTAAACTTTTGATATGTTCCAAAGGTTTCTGCAGCTCTGATCATTTTTTCCCCAATCTCTTTTCTATCTGTATTTCAGAGTAGGTAGTTTCTGTTGATCTGTCTTTCAAGTTCACGTATTCATTCTTTCCTCTGTCATCTCCATTCTGGTCTTGAGCCCATCTAAATGAGTTTTCTATTTAAGATGTTATGCTTTTAAGTTCTAAAATTTTCAGTTGGTCCTTTATTGTGGGTTGTATTTCTCTGTTGAGTGTTCTTATTTTTTCATTTATTTCAATTGTATTGAAATACGGTCTTTTAGAAAATTAAAGTATAGTTGGTATATAGTGTTATGTTAGTTTCAGGTATATAATACAGTCATCAGCATTTATATTCCTTACAATGTGATCACCTCACCAAGCCTAGTGATGCTCTGTCACTGATCAAACTACCACAATATTATTCACTATATTCCCCTTTTTTTCACCCATCTGTCTACCTTCTTTCCTCTGGTTACCATCAGTTTGATCTTTATTTCTATGACTGTTTTTGTTTTGTTTTGTTTGTTCATTTGTTTGAGATGAGCTCACAGGGGTGTCCAACCTGTGGGCCACATGTGGCCCAGGATGGCTGCGAATGTGGCCCAACACAAAATCATAAATTTACTTAAAACTGCTTTTTTGCTCATTAGTTTTCATTAGTGTTTGTGTATTTAATGTGTGACCCAAGACAACTCTTCTTCTTCCAGTGTGGCCCAGAGATGCCAAAAGGTTGCATATCCCTGATAACTCCTTTTTAAAATTTTAATTTAATTTAATTTAATTTAATTTAATTTTAATTGTTGTTCTTGTACAGTTTTCTGTCTTCTACTCCCATCTCAGCCCACTGCCCCAGCCCTCCCCAGCTCCCTCCCATTTCCACCTCCCTCCCAGCTTTTGTCCATGTGTCTTTTATACTTGTTGCTCTAAACCCTTCCCTGATAACTCTTAATAGCTCTTTTTAAAGCCTCTGTTTGAGCCCTGGCCAGTGTGGCTCACTTGGCTGGAGCGTCGTTCTATAACCCATGAGGGTTTTGTTTCCTGTCAGAGCACATACACAGTGCAGGCTGTGAGTTGGTCTCCCTTCTGGGAGCCGACTCCCTGACCCGAACTCACAATCCCTCCGTGCACATATGGGAGGCAACCAATCAATGCTTCTCTCTTGAATTGATGTTTATCACCTCCTCTCTCCCTAAAAGCACTGAAAAAATGTCCTTGGGTGAGGATAAAAAAAAATCTGTATGCTAGTTTCCACATAAGGCTCATCTTGGTGTTAGTATCTGTTGATTGGATTTTTTCTCAAGTAATTTTGGATTATATCCTGACCATTCTGAAAGTTATCTTGTGTAAACTCTGGGTCTAGTTAGAGTCCTCTGGAAAATGTTGAATTATTATCTTTTTTTTTTAAATCAATCAATCAGGCAATCAATCTGATTAGATTCAGACTGTAAACTGTGTCTTCATTTCAGTGGATGGTGGTTCACATCTTAGTCAATCTTCTAAACTATGGAATGCTTCTTTGGATCTATCCTTTGTATGCACAGAGCATTCTGAAGCTTCTATGGGTTGTTCAAATCTCAGCTAAGTTCTTTAAACCTTTCCAGCATAGGGTTTGAGTCTATTAAACATGCATTATCCAAGCAAGAGTTTTGCAAGAGGACAAAGCAAAGAGAAGCAGTTCAGTTATTTCCCAGGACTCTTTCAGTCATCTTTCCTACTCCCTTTCACCAATCTTTTATTTATTTATTTATTTATTTTAAAAATTATTTTTATTTTTATTCTTATTTTTATTATTTTGTATATTTTTTAACAATTTTTTTATTGTTGTTCAAGTAGTTTTCTGCCTTTTCTCCCCAGCCCTCCCCACATCCTTCCCCTGTTTCCACCCCCTTGTTATTGTTATTTTTATTGTTGTTCTTTTACAGTTTTCTGTCTTCTACTCCCATCCCAGCCCACTGCCCCAGCCCTCCCACCAATTTTGATAGAATTTGTTTTTCTGAGCCAGCAAAGCTGGGATGAAGTGAAACTTACTTGCATGCTCTTGGTTCAGCTTGTTCCAGAAACTCTTTGTGGCTCCACTTTTATATCAGTATAAAATGTGTGTGATTAGAGGATGCCATCTGATCTTTCAGAACTTCTGGGGTGCAAAAAGATTTGGTTCATTCTCCTGATTTCATAGATTAGAAAATGGATACCTGTTCAAAGGTCTAAATCTTGAGCCTTCACATCATCCAGTTTGGTTTCTGTAGCAGGATGGGGTGGCAGAAACCTGAGTTCAAAACCTAGTTTTGCCACTTAACTGGATATGGTCTTATGGATAGATCTGATGTCTTTGAGTTTTAATATAATCACCTGTGCAATGGGAATAATACTTGGCTTGCAGTGAGAATTGGACACACTGTGTATAAATCACCTAGCCCTGGACAGCACTAAATGGTGTTAAAAAGACTGAACAAATATTTCTTGACTCTGGCAGGCTCCTTAGTGGGAACATGAACCCTGTATTTGAGGAGGTAGCCAGAGTCCACAGTGATTTCTTTAGCAAGTTTATAGGAATTCTAGTCTTTTATTTTAAATCCTTTTATTTCACATATGAAATTCAGACCTTGAAGTCAGAAACCTGAGAACAAGGACCTGTGACCTATTTACCTGCAACTTAATTCTGTCCCCACTTCTTGCTCTCAGGAGGTCCCTACTGATCTTTGTTCAGGTGTTTGCTGTGGTGACCAGGTATATTCTCACATTCTGAACTGAGAAACAGCAGAGTCACTGTTTCACAGATGATGAACTGAGGTGTAGCATTATTGCCTGTATTGTTATGAATAGAGTTTGGGTTTTTTGTTTGGGTTTTCAGGTATGCGTTTCAGACCTGCTAGAAGTGTGTTGGTACAGTGACATAGGGCTCTGCTGCTCTTCTGTCCATGAAGAGCTCACCTTTGTTTTCATAGAGGACCCAGAGATCTGTGAGGAGGCCGGTTGCCCCTGCTGACCCGTGTGTCTTGGACACTGCCAGCACCCTTTGTGGCTCCCACTGCGTCAGAGCTTCCTCTGTGCAGAGTTGAGGCATAAGGGACAAACTGGATGTTTCTTAGCCGAGCAGCACTGAGGAATACAGTCTGGGCAGACTTGATTCTCTTTCTTGTTCAGACCTTTTGTCTCATGACACATGATTTTATTTTCTCTGATCTTTGTAAGGCCTGAGGGGCTAGCTATTTCTATGCAAGATTCAAAAGTTATTGCTAAATTAAGGAAATTTGAAGACTTTATGGAGTTTGCTAGACTCATTTCTACTTTTTCTCTTCTGATGCTGTTTTCCTCACATAGTGGTTACCCAGTTATAAATACCCCTGTGTTACCCCTGAAAGTCAGTTGCCTTGTCAAGCTTTTCATATAATGCACCAATTTTGCTGTTGTGGGATCCATTTTATTATACCTTGCTCAGAGCGCTCAGTTCAGTAGAGAGAGAAATCTTAATCATTTGGATGGCTGCAGATTGCAGAGACCTTCCTGTCTTTCCCATCCTGATGTAACTTCTTATCCATTTTTTGTCACTTCAACATGATGCTTCCAAATAGCCCAGCTCAAAGGAAGCATCAATCATGGCAAAGTATTTATGCAAGTTGAAAACTTTGTCAAAGCTACATTTAATTTTAGGCAAAAATCTTTAAAAACAATAAATAAATAAGTAAGTAAGTAAATAAGTAAATAAATAAAACAGACCTATTTGCTATAGAACTAAATTATGAGGAGGCTTAATTGTTTCTTTTGCCCTGCAGTTTAAAGTATTTTTAACTTATTGGTGTTCCCAAATTCTGGTCCTAAAAACAGACACGAATTTAAAAGATAGTGCAGTTTTGTTATAGGGAAATTATGCCACATTTTATTTGTTTCCCCATTCTCACCAGTGGAGTGTTTTCTGGCTGCTTCTTTGGGCTCCCCAAAAGGATGAAGCTCTAAGAGCCTGTGAAATTCTCCTGACTGCTGTGGGCTGAATGTCTGTGTCCCTACCCGCCTTGCACCCCCTGCCCCAAATTCGTATGTTAAAGTCCTAACCCTGATGTGATAGTATTTGGAGTTGTGGCCTTTGGGAAGCAATTGGGTTTAGATGCAGTCATGAGGGTCTGGTCCTCATGATGGGATTAATGCCCTTATTAAAAGAGACCGGAGTGGCGTGCTTTCTCCATCCCACCTCCACTGCCTTACTATGAGGATGTAGCAAGAAGGTGGCCATTTGTAACTTAGGGAGAGGGCCCTCACCAGACTCTGAATGTGCGGGCACTTTGATCTTAGACTCTCCAGCCTCCCAGCCACCCAATTTATGGTGAATTTTGTTAGAGCAGCCCAACTGAGTGAGACACTGACTTAACTTGACTAATTAGTATTCAAATCTCATAAGAATTATCTAAGCCAATACTATTTAAATTGGTAAATTATAAGGGTCATTAATTTCTGAAAAGGCATAATAATTTTTGTAGATAATTTCAAAGAGTATGTCCTATGATCTATGAGTGAAAAGCTCATCTTAGCATGTAAATAGATTCTGAGCCACAGTTAGACACAGGAGATTCTAAAGGCAAACTCTGCCGGACTCTGTGGGAGACAGGTTGCAAATGTTTAGCTTCATTAAACATGTTATAGTTACAGCTCAAGAAACACCACGAATTTGTATGAGAGATTATTCAGGCCACATGTCACCTCTGCAGTCTTATAAAATTCCTGCTACCTTGCCAGATAATCTAGATTTGACATTTTTATTTCAACAGTATTTTATATAAATAGATATAGATAAATCTCATTGCAAAAGGAAGAATTACAAATGCTAATTCATTCAATTGAGCTGTAAACATTTTCTCTGCTGCTTAATAGGACAAAATACATAAAGATTAATTAACTGATCTAAAATTTCCAAGCTTCTTTTTAATTGTGTAAATCAAATCTGTTGCCAAGTGATACCCAGCACTGGTAAACATGATAGATGGTGATGAGGACACATGGTGACTTGGACAGACTCCATTTCTAGGTTCTGCCTGAGCATATTGGCCAAAGTGTGTGGTTTACAAAAAATATCCACTCTGCCAACATACAAGCCAGGGCTCAGTGGTCAGTGGTTTCATGTGATGTCTTTAGGCTGCCATCCCATTGAGATGACAAGGAGAAAGCTCAGAGGTCTGGGGCGTGGGTCTCTAGGAAAGGTGGCTCAAATGTTATAGCTGCCAAATATCGGGATGTTTATAAGGGCTTCTGTTTATTGGAATCCAAAATGCTGTACCTTTCTGGGTAGAAGAAGTTCTTAAGCAAGAATTAGAAAAGCTATCTTCTGGTCCTTACTCTGACAACTAGCTAACTACATGGAACCAAAGATCCACCATCGGTAAGGTAAGGACAGTGTTCCGTATTTCCGCCTTTCAGGGCAAATGTAAGGAGCCCTTAGAAGTGATGATTGTTAGAGTTCCTTGAAAAATCTAAAGCAGTGTATGTCTTTGTTTGTTGATTTACCAAATACTCCATGAGCATCTGCTAGCAAAGCAGGGCAGCCTTGTGAGCAAGAGTCTTACACGTCTGTCACTCATGCTTGGCTGTGTTGTAAGAATGTTTCAGATGCTGCTGTGGTGTTGTATTTAAGCTAGAAGGATTTTTTTTGTCCAATTTCCCTTGTGTATGTTCAGTGCACAATAAAGTCCCTGGCATGTACTAGTGGTTCCATAAATTTGTTGAATGTGTTGGGTTGGCCAAATATCCCCTATGGTTTTTCCATAAAATAAAAGATACATTTTTCATTTTCACCAATAACTTTATTGATTTTGAGTATGTCACCTATCTCCCACATGGTATAATGTTGATTTTTCTCAATATCTCAATTTGATTGCTGTCAACTTTAACTGGTCTACACGACTGTGGAGCATTGTCCATGGAGAAATGTCCAGTGGGAAATCTCTGGCAGAAAACTAGATACATTTGATACATTTGACCAGTCACAGCATCTTCTCCACACACTGTACAAATCTTTTTGGTGTGTGTTTCAGTTTTACTTTTCTTGAAATAATAAAGTATAATATGCCAAATCATTGCTATTTTCTTCTATCTTCAAAATTAAAATGGCTACATAAAAATTCACCAATTTTGGTAAGTTTTATTAAATGCACAATGATATGACAGCTGTCACAATACAACCTAACAAAATTGTTTTGAATGAAGTTAAAGACAACTAAGTGCTACTAGAGCCATCTTAGGGGAAAAAAAAACAAATGAACTTTTTGGCCAACCCAATAAGACTGAGTGGTTTGCACAGGCATTATAGTTAGTAGTACATGGATTTTTGTCAAGGCCAAGGTTATAGGTTGCAAGGGTGTAGAAACATATTTGTTATTTTCCATTGCATGGGGACAGGTAGCTGCCAAATGTTAAGCAGCTGCATGATGAATAGAAAGGGTGGTCCTGGGGTGGGTAGGAGGGAAGTTCACAAGAACTCAGGTAACAGTACCCATGCTGTTGCTTTGGATGCAGCCCCTGGCCCTTAGCATACCTGGAGTTGCTTGTTCCCACGTGGTATGGCTAGGCTCAGCCCCAGCTCTTGGGTCTACTGCCTTGTTATTCAAGAACAGACACCTTTCATTGGAGTGATGTCCTTTGTGCCACTGTGGGGGTAGCCTCAGTTGTGTAAACACATGTATGTGTGTATATATATGTACAGATGTGCTTTGTGGTTCTGTCTGACATGAAGAACTCAGCTACAGAGTCAAACTGTTCTTCAAGAGGTCTATTCTTAGATTAGCCATTTGCTGGCTTCATGCTCTTAGAAGTTACTGAATCTCTTGGGGTTGGGTTACAGCTACAGGGAGGTGATGGTAGCCCCTAACTTATGGCGTTACTGGAAGCATTGAATGAATGCCCACAAGGGGTTGGTGAATTGAGTGGTAGTATGTGTGGGAGAGTGTTAATTGTCCCTGTTCTCATATAAATACCACTTACTATAGGATTACTAGGAGCCAAGTCCTGGATGAAGACTCATGCACATTATCTTTTAAAATTTTCATAGCAATACTATGAGGTGGGTTTTGAGCCCCAAAGGAAACATGTCACAAGTGGTGAATTGCATGAGGAATTTTTTTGTTTTTGTTGTTGTTTTGATCAAAATGTCTTCCTTTTAGAGATGTCATACTTGGACAGTCTCCGATCCCCACCCCCACACTGAACATATTTCCCCACCCTACCGTGCTTTCAAGGTCCATTCCTTTTGTATCAGTTATTTGGATTTTTCCCCATGTGCTCATAGGTCTTTTCCTAATATTAAATAGTTTATACCTTGAAATGCAGATATAGAACACATGGACATTTTGATTTATGATAGTATAAGAACCATGTATCAAATCATGTAATTAGGGTACAAAGTTATGTTGCAGTCCATGCCCCTATTATTTGCAGAATCTCATGCCAATCGGTTACCTTGGAGTGATCCTCACTGAGACCTGGCTGTCTGCAAAATACTGTACTGATAAGATGAGCCTAATCCATTCCTGCTCCCAAGGAGTTGTCAGTCTACTGGGGGAGACACACAGACCAACAAATAGTTATACCCCACATGGTGAATCCTCTGATAGTGGTAGAAAGACAAATGTAGTGGACCGAGGAGAAGGAAAGTGGTGGGGAGTGCATTTGGGAAGGCCCCTCTGATAAGGTGGCTTTTGAATAGAGACTAGGTATCCCCTTCCACATTCACTCTCCTTTTCTTCTTAGCACTTGCCACCACCTTATATTTTTCTCCTTCCCTCTAGTCCTCCTGGAATAATAACTGTGAGAACCAGGCCTCAGTCTATTAGCATTCACTCTTGTATCCCAGGTCCCAGAGTCTGGACTAGCCTGCTGCAGTTTGGAATGAATGAATGAATGACAGATGGGCCCATGAACTGGAAGCCATAGAGAAGTCATCCATAGGCTATGAACAGTACATGAGAGGTTACTGGTGAGACAAGGGTGAGCCCCACGCAGAGGGCAGGGAAGGACGACACAGGCCACAGGAACAACTTATCCAGAGGCACAGAGCCCCGAGACGCTATAGATGCATGTGTCCTAAGTGAGTATTTTTAAAGAAGCTGCCTTGCCTTTTTGGCCTCTCTGACCTTTTGCTCCTTCGGAAACACATCCAAAAGCACAGCACTGGTTATGCAGAACAGTCTGGGGCTTCATTTTCTGATAGAGTATAAAAGTGTTTTAATTCTTGGGGACAAAATTCTTATAGCACTAGGAAAATAAGCAATCTGGATATAGTGGAGTACTTGATAATTTAATCGAAGGAGGAGCTGTCAGCAAGCAAGACATCTGGATCCCTTCTCAGCTCAAAGGGACTTTGGGAATCATTAGGATGGAGGATTTAAAATCTGTTTATCATACAGTTTTTTTTTTTTTTTTCCAGTTGTCTGGTATGCCTGAATGATACAGGAACTGATTCTGTTGGGAAGACTAAGGATGGGTTGACTATTGATGTAAATAAAACTAAGCAGGTTTTCGTGAACATTTAGAAAAATACCTACTCTCCCAGATCTTGGTTTCTAATACTTTTTTTTCCAACAGAAGGAAGCAGCTCCCTGGAGAAAGGATAGATTCTAGGACTGGGGCGGAGAATTCATAAGATGAGCCTGGAGCATTTGTCGTATCACCAAATAATAAGCAAGTGCTCAAGAAACAAACAGTAAAAACACAATGGTGGGTGTATGCCAAAGAGGGGCAGAATTCTACTGAAAAAGCCCCCAGTGGTCAAACTGGGATAATTTTAATAACAAAATAAATAGTGTTGGATTGTAACCCAAAGTATAAATATCCACCATAGTAGAAATGGGGGGAGAGCAGATGAACCTTCTGTGCCCAAGAATTTAATGTAGTGTGTGTAGCTACTCTGTCTCAAGGAGGTGAAGTGTAACTCCCATTCTTCACCTGTGGCTGTTGAGTTTCTTCCAAAGAGTACAGAATGGAAGATAAGAAAAAAATGAATAACTTTACAGTGAAGAAGGTTGACAACCACCACTTCATCCAGGTGATGAAGTTTAATGTCGACAGTGATAAGTCTCATGATGTGATGAGAATGGTACTTCCCTCCTCAGAACCCATAAACTCCAGTTTAACCATGAGAAAAATAACAGAAAACATCTTGTCTGAAGAATATTTTACAAAATATCTGACCAATACCATTAAAATGAGGAACATCTAAGAGAAGGTATCACGACCAAGAGGAAACAGAGGAGGAATGATGATAACCTAAATGAAGCTCTGGAAAGGGAAAATGACATTGGGTAGAAACTAAGGATGTCTTAATAAAGCATGGGTTTTAGTAAATCATAACGTGTCCATATTGGTTCCTCAGTGTTGACAAGCATCCCATGTGAATGTAGGAGGATAACAGCAGGGGAAGCTGGGCAGGGGATATAGAGGAAATCTGCACTATCTTTGCAGTTGTTCCATAAACCTAAAATTATTCTAGGACAAAAAGTTTATTTAAAAATACCTAGTGAGCTAAACTCTGGGTTATTGTCACTTTTGTTTAAGTAGCAGGATGCCCAGTCAACATGCCCATGTGTGTTCTGCGGATGAAAGGTGAGAAAACCTTACCTCAACAAATACACACTCTGTGCATGGAAGTTGTCGGGGATATGGAAAGTTCTTGCCAGGGCCAATTGGGTAATTCTTAAACTAATGTAAAGCTCATTTGAAATAAACGAATTTCCAAATAGTCTAAAGCAAGCAGGCTGTACAACATAGCAGCAAAACCACATTGTGCTGAGTTCAAATCCAGCACGTGGCTCACTAGCCAATGGATTTTTGGACAAGCGGTTTATGCTCTGAACCTCACTTTCCTCTTCAATGAAATGAATATCACAGTAATACTGTTTCATTGATGGTTTCGAGGATAAAATGAAGGTGATAACTAATGTATATAAAGCACTTAGCACAGTACTTGGTACACATTAGCTGTTTCTTAAACGGCAGCTGCTATTGTTGCTGCTGATAACTTTTTCTGAACCTGTAAAAAAAATTCCATTAATTTAGGTCTAATGATTCTGCTTAATTGCAGTAGGTGATGCCAGTGGCTACTTTGATCTGATTTCAAGCATAGAAGTTCTTTTCCTACAAAATGCCTGTTATTAACATCTCTGTTTCCCCCTGGAAGAATTAATTGTGTTAAACATTACCATACCTTTTTCAAGCTGCTTGTGTCCCCAGGAGGAAGGACACATCTGCTGTGAAGGCTTTGCAAGCCTTGCTGTGTGGGGGAAACAGTTCACACCGCAGCCCTGAATCATTGGGGCAGAGGTTGGAGAAGAGAAAAGCATCCAAAAAGAGAGGAGAAACTGGGTGAAGGCACCCAGTTTACTTCTCAAATCCACCTGCAGCTACCAAGGGACAACCTTGTTGCTGTTTGTCTGGGAAGTTAGTATTTTATATTCCCTGATCCTCTAAGTATCCATGTTGTTTGGATTTATCTAAATTGTACCAATGAAATGTAGGGAAAACACATTTTTACAGATTTTCATGGTAAAGATTAATCTTTATCCAAGCAGCTGGCTCTGGAACTTGACTTTTATGAAGGGGAACTCCAGCCAACCCACCAAGACTTTATTTAATGGGCTTAACTTTTTAATTACCCCTTTCTCTGCCTCTCAGGAGTTGGTAACCATCAATGTATTTTACCTCTGTGGAGGCCAGTGTATTTGCGTTGATGGCATGTGTTGTGTGCGTGTGCATGCCTGCTTTGGCTCAGTTTACCCTTGGCTACCCAGTGTTTTCCCCTTTCTAGTGAAGAATTTCCCCAAAGCTTCATGAGTTAAATATGTTAAGTAGGAAAAAATGGCTTAATGTGTCAATAGGAAATACAAAGTTAAGCCAAGTTGAGCAGATTTCTTTAATACCGGACATTTCAGAACCTTGATTTTCCCAGGGTGCACTGCGATTCTCCGAGAGTGTGCAGCACAGCTCATCGCCAGAGCCCTTTGAAACCTGCCTTCTGTGGAGTCTCTCAAGCCTGATCCTGAGAGACCAGTGTTTGAAAGTGCATACTTAAAAAACGCTGTTCCACACTATTTTTCAGTTTCTTCATACTCATCAGAATTATCTTTTGTATGTCTACAAGTCATCACTAGTGTAATTTATACATTATTAAAATTTTATTCCATATTATTTCCCCAATATATATGATTATAATTTTTAAAATAGTATAGTTGAACCTCTTTAGAACTTAGGGTTTTATTTTAGTCACATAATCACCTGTATTGGCATTTGTGCGTTATCTGTCACCTGTGCATAATAAGGAGGCAGAAGCAATTGCTGCTGAACCCAGAGGTACAGCAAATCACCTCAAATGATTAAGCAAAAAAAAAAAAAAATCCAATTTGGGTCTTATCATTGCTTTCTTATGGCCACCCCACTAAGTGGACTTACTTTAATATGAAAAAAAAAAAGACCTCAAAAGATTAATGTGCTTGCTAAGATATTTTCTTCCCATTGTTATAGAGCTTCTTACTGTTGGGGAGAAGACAGTAAATGTCAAGTCATCTAGTTTTTATGGTGTCAGTTTTTATATGTGACATTACCTAATAAGAGTTGTAGATACAATTAAGCAAATGTAGCCTGCTTTTTCTGAAAAGGAAAAGTGCTAAAGTACATTTCTGACTTAAGGCTAAAAGAAAAAAGAGATTTGCAAGAGCTGCTGAGATGAAGACCCCAAGACATGAGACAGTTACCTCCCTAATGCAGTTGAACTGCTCATGATGGGGCAGCCGGAACCTGTTAAACCTGTTACAGCGATTCAAATCAACTCTTTTTCTTCCTTGTAACATTGTAAATGTTACATATACTCAAATGTAACATTTTGGGTAAAAAAACACTTTGGAGATATAAGAAAACTGAGTTTATTTTAATAAATGAGTTTATTTTATAAATAAAACTCATTTAATAAAATGAGTTTATTTTAATAAACTTATTTGGGGTATGTAGATTGTTTTAAATATTATATTTACTAGCAACATATAAATCAATAGTTGTTTTATTGATGTCAAATGGAAAAATAGTGGGATGTGATGCTCATAAATTCATTATAAGTCATTCTTCCTAATGCTTTTGAAATATTATTATGTGGTATATGAAAAAGGGGTGGGAATCTGGCCCTGTGGCTAAAATACAGGACACAAAGCAGTGTGGGACAGGAATTACTGAGTCAGCCAAGTCCTAGCTCTGGGGTGGGGCTTGGCTTGGAGTGTGGTCAAGACCTTTCACAGGCTCTTGAAGAACAGGAAAAAGTAGGGATTGAATTTCTTGAGATGCATTGCTTTTAGCCCTAAAGCAAAAATGCAGTTATTATATTAAATGTGGAAATAACTCAGTAGGTATTTATAGAATAACCACCATATCAGGATATAGAGCAACAAGCCTCTCTTCTAGCCTTTTAAGATTTTATAATTCAGATGGAGAGACGAAACATATACTCATGGACAAAGTTTACTGCCAGTGCAAGAATCAGAGACTGCTAAAGCAGCTCCAATTTTCAGTAATTGTATTTAAAAGCATTATTATGTCTGTTGTGATCCCAGTTGCCAAATGTGCCCAAGTCAAAAGGGCCAGGTGAGAAGAAGGAAGACCACAGCATGCCGAAGAGATCTGGGGAAGACAAATGTGGTTCTACGAGCTGCCATGGCTCAGAATCATAACTTCGCTTCCTGAGAAGCAGAAAATAGGAGCCTTGCTTAGAATAATGGCATAGGAGGTAACAGGATATAATGGGTAAACTCCCAGACTTCAAGTAAAACTTAGTGGAATTTGGAACAGGTTATTTGAGTATACAATTCTCACTTGATTCATCCTTAAAATAGTGATAGTGAAAATACAGTTTGGGGCAAAAGTAGGCTTACAGTTGATCATATATAAAATAATACAATAATTAATGAGTAATAATACAAGAATAAACTGTGTTTTGCATACTCATAACTGTAGACCCTGTATAATACAGGTATAAAAACTACCAACCTGGTTTCTGTGAGGATAAAGTCAGATGACACTTTTAAAATCAAACCACTTTACACTATGCAAGGCATAGCATAAATCTTTCACTAAATGTTAGCTGCTATAAGAATCACTGTAAACAACATGTGTAGAATCTTATTTGATGCCAGGAATAAAGTGTACAGGATAAGAATAGAATCATATAGTTACAGAACTTAATTTCTAATTTTTAAATATAAACTATCCTTTTGGGATTTATGACAAACCTTCCCTGACTGTCTGGAACAGTTCAAGGCATTAAGGGGATTCTCCAAGTAAGAGCGAATTTGGAATATTCAACCCACCAAGGTAGAAAAGAATTGACCGGTGACAGTCATATTACGTGGATTTGTTTTTCTTTGACATGAAAACCAATCCAGACAGGGGCCGCAACTGGGGGTAGGTGGGGGCTCTGACAGATCCTGTTGTATGGTTGTTGCAGGTCAAAAGCCCAGCAACTTCAGTTGAAAGATCAGTGATGATAAGCAAGTCTGTTTTGTTCCAGCCTACCCAAGAGAACGGTAATTACCAGATATAGTAATGCTTGTCAAAGGCGGTTACTGAAAACCTCTGCTGCTTCAGCATAATCAGAGCGACAGAAGATGCAGGGTGATTTTTCCATGTGAGATATATCCACTCAGAATGCTAATGAGGTGAAGTAAAAGGAATATGGATCAGCAGCTGGGAGATGCAGTTCCCTCTTGTAAGTGAAGCTGAGGGAGGATGAAGGATTTGACTTACCTGTGTTATATGGTTCATGATGTGATTCTCTACGTGGATTTTGGACTCTTAGTTCTTTTCTTCTGTTGGTTTTGGAAAGAGCTGCTTGGAGCAGCCACAGCGGAGTGAAGGCTGACTTTTCCATCGGAAACTTTGGAGGTGCTGTCATTCTTGGAAATATCTTGGTACAAAGAAAACAATACCTTAGGATCCAGGCCAGTTGTTATCTTCCAACTCTTTGGAAAAAAAGCTGTCTAAAAATAAAGATTGGATTCTTTATTTAATTTTTTGGTCTACTTCTTATTTCTTTTGGGTTACCTCAAAATGGAACTTGAACCCAGAGGCAAATGGGCCTCCTTGGACATGGAGCTACGAGCCAGCACCTTGGGATTACTCTGTGTCTTTGCTTTTATTTGCTATCAAACATCCAGTTTCTAAGAGAAATCTAAACATTCATCTAGAAAATCTCAGTGCTATTGTCTAGGTGACCATGACTGAGGGTTCGCTCCCTGTGAGGCACTATTATAAGCAACTTCACGAGCAGAACTTCATGTAATTCTCAGAGCACACTGAGTGGCTATACTATTGTGAGTACCTATGTTAGAGATGAGAAAAGGTAGGCCAGTAAGGCTAAGTGCATTGCTCGAGGCCACACAGCTTCTAAGTGGTATAGCCAGGGTTTAAACCCAAGGCATCTGGCTCCAGAGCCCACAGTCAAGGAAAGAATATTAATAACAAAGGGACTTTCGGGCAACTTTGAGATGAAGAAAATGCCTGCAGAACAGAGTTGAGCAAACTGGGGCCTTATGGAGACCAAGTTGGGCATGCCCAACTCCAGTCGCATGCAAGACTGTAGGTTGCTGTGTCAACTGCATGCTGCTCACGTGATGGTTCTGGAGGTGGCTGGTGGATGGAGTGGCTGGCAGGCTGGCACCATCTAGAAAGCTCCTATGGCAGAGGGTGCCACTGTGGGCCAGTCAGTAAGAGCCTGGCCTCTGGAGACACATGTGCCAGCTTCTGAGTGTTGGTAGTTGTAGCTGGTTAGTTGTTCCAATACTTGCATTCTGACCTTGGGCGAGTGACATCATGTTCCTAAGCCTCAGCGATCCCATGTAAACTATGATGATAAGAGTGACCACAAAACAGGGTTGCTGTGAGGGTTAAGTGAGGGGAAAATGTGTCAAAGCCTGAACGCAGGACTTGGAACAGGGTAAGTCTGCAATCCATGGTTGATTTGGTTTGGCTGTTACTGGGGCAAGGAGGGAGTCCTGAAGGTAATTGGCAGTAAAGCACCTTCTACTAATTGTCCATGTTCTGTAGACGATACTCTTTCCAACACCAGAGACACCGAAGGAGATTGGCTCCGGGTCAGTTGTAGTCAGCTTCCACTGTCAGCCTGAACCACAATTTCATATCCTAAATCAGCTGCCCTCTCAGTCCAGATCTTCTCCAAGACTGTGCCCTTTGCCTCCAGTTCTTTCATTTTCTAGCTCAGTGGTGTTTTCCTCTCCATTCATATCCTGTGGCATCCTGGAAACCAAGGCTGCTGAGAGCTTGGGTTCAGTACCCAGGATGATAAAGAGTGGCAGGCATGGAAAAGCCTGCGACCGAGGGGTCATCCAATGCTTGGTAAATGCCAGGTGCTGCCAGATGAATCTAGTCAACAGTTGAATGGGCGCTTTTGATCATCATCTTCTATTGTGAGTTCGCATGGTTCCAAATTATTTTCAGCACTCTTTCCTCTCATCCTTGTCTTTTCATTGCTCTCCTGTTCTCAAAGTTGAGTTCTTGGCCCTCCCTGCGGCTGGGAGAGCCCATGAGGGCTGAGGGCAAAGACTGAAGCCGTGGTGACTGCTCAGCTCACAGGAGGAACTGCACGTGCTTTTACGTTTCAGGGCAAATGATAGTATTTTCTTCATTACATGCATTCTTAAGGCCAATGAAGCATTCGATATTTCTGACTAAAAACGATTAGTTAATGAGAATCAAAAGGGGGAAACAAACAAAAACAAAGCAGAACATTCCCTCCCACACACACATAAAACACACCTCAGGGAGGTGGGGCCTCCAAGTCATTCTGATTACCAGGCTCCGAACCCCAGGCTTACAGCAGCGAAGTGACAGTTTTTGAGCTCTGACTCCACTTTGTGACCCCTTACTGGCATGACTTTGGACAAGTCACTAATCCCCCTGCATCTTATTTCCCTCAGCTCAAAGTATGGATAATGGTATCTGCCCTCTTTCCTCAGTGGATTCATAAAGAGGCAAATTAGAATGTATTTGGAGACTGTTTCCAAATGGTACAGTACCAGTTTTGATTCACACTATTTTTTTCCCCCTGAGGTCACAGAGCTTAGCACATTCATGATGTAGACCTGTTTGGCACATGTAACATACTGTCAGCCAGAAATAGTACATGGAAAAGGTGATTTTAATGTATGACACATGTGTCTAAGATATACCATGTGGGTAAACCTCTGAGCATCTGCTTCTCCTCTGTTAGGGGTCCAGATTCAGGTGACAATACTCCCTCAACTCCTATTGGAGAACTACCTGGCAGTTCATTCTGGCACCTTCTCAGAGCCTAACAGTGCCCCTCAATCCTTCTCAGACTATGATGCTGTTGGAAAGGACTGGAGAAATCACGGAGTCCAAGCAGGGCCACAGTGTGTGTCTTCAAGTAAGCACACAGGTGCTGAGAGAAGCAGCCCCGATGGCTGCAGATGTGCGGAACTGATCGGGGAAGGGGGCATGAAAATGCCCTGAACCTGGGACCTATGGAGATAGCTGGTGAGCCAGAGCAACTGACGTTGGTGGTCTCTCGAAGAACAATGTTTCCTCTTTGAGTTTAAAGTAAACTGATAGCTATTAGTTGAATGAGATTATGTTCAAAATGTGTCAACTATGAAACAGTATATATTCATTGTTATTAAATCAAACTATCAAATGCTTCATTAGCTTCAAAAATAACATCATTTGCGCAAAAGATTCACTGGCTGGTGAGTTCCCAGAGCAGGAACCAAAGTTGCCACTGTGGCCTCAGGGTTTGGGTAATGCCCTGTTCATGGTGAGGGCTCAACAAAGATTTGTTGACTGATTGGCTGAAGGGACAAAGAAGCATCTATTGAATATGCCAGTAATTTTCAAAAGTGGGCATCAATGTTGACATTTGAGCAGTTTAAGTATTGGGCAGGTCATACCTAGCGTAATCTTTTGTTCTGATTTACCTAAGACAGTGCCAGTTTATTCCAGTTGTCTTGCATAATTATTGTCATTCCCTTTCACATTCAACAGTGCCTTCATTTGAACAATAAATTGCATATATGGTCATAGCCTACAAGTAGCAGGACTGTCAAAAGAACACAGGTGTTTTTTTTTGGTTGTTTTTGTGATGGTTGTGAGTAAGCATATGTGTGAAAGATCATTTCCTTGGGGATACTGTGACTAGAACCATATAAAGGTAGCCTGTTCTGAAAAGAGGAAGTAGAGTCCTGGCTCTGAGCTTGGCTCATTTGTGAAGGTGAGGACCTTTGACCTTAGGTTAGGTGTGTCTTCCCATCTTTTATCAGCTTGGTATTTTGGATCGCCTCCCACTCTTGATGTGGCCATGATACTGAATGCACCTTGGCCTGGGGCATGGGTTCCTTCAGGCAACTCTGGGCCCTCTATGTAATGCAATTGTTAGTATAAAGCAGAGTTTGAGAGGCAGCATCTATTGAGAAAGCCTGCCTTTGCAGAATTCACAGTTCTCTCCAGTCCCTCACCAGTGCCATCACGAGTGAATGCTGATTATGAAAAATGGGCTCATCTAAATGCCCTGTCCCCTTGTCTATTCTCCAAATGGAAATGCAACCCAAGAGTGGATACTTTTGAAAGAGTATATGGTCATGATTAGTTTGGGATTTGCTTCTTTACTGTCACTGTCACATGATAATTCTGACACAGGCTTTTTATAAATAAACCCAATTGCTTTTGGAGATTATGTGTTTTTTAATTTACTTTTATTTGTATTTCTCTCCCCTTGTTAGACTACAATCTCCCCTTCTCTCATTTTATTCACAATCTTGCATTTCTTTGCAGTTTGGCCACTCACATGTGTATTCCAGACATTACAGTTCAGTCTCACCCATTTCCTTTTTATTTGATGTGTCTTTGACTTTTTTTTAATTTGCGGGCTTCCCTTCTATCCCTCCTTACAATTTGTCTGTTAGAAATCAGGCCATTTAACTTGTAGACTTTCCCACAGTTTACATTTTGCTGTTTGCTCAGTTAAGAGTTTGCTCTGTTCTTTTGTCCTCAGAATTTCCTGTAAATGAATTGGCAGTTGCAGTCCACAGGCTTGACCAGACTCAGGTCTGATGCCCTGGCAGGACTCTGGGCTGTGGCAGAGTGCTTTCCCCTGGGAGGCACATGGCACCTTTCTGTGTGTTGTTGGCAGCTGCAGGTGCTCAGTGCCTAGATTCACTAATTCACTAGGATTGCAAAGCAGTGATATTTTGATTACATCATTCATTTCTCATTTGTTAGCTAGAATATTTCTATAAAGAAGTATTTCCCTAATCTCCTTTTGATTTCTCATTCAGTATAGTTCATAAAAGACAGAAACGATAAGCCCTTGATTACTTGCCTTTGTTCACCAAGTTCAAGGTAGGGAATCATTTCCCTATTATCCTTTGAGGGCAAACAATGAGTCCCATCCCAGACCTGTATTATTGTGAACAAACAGATTCGAACATATTTTATGGGTTTTAATCAATTGTACTTATTATCTTTTTTCCTTTGTTCCTTTTTTTGTTTTGTACTTAGTATCTATCTTTTTTTGAAGCTCAGATCTTTGCTCTGAGAGAGCCTCTTTAAGTTGTCTGTATTTGACATGGCCCTAGGATCCTTGATGGCTTCTGTGCTCTCAGGATTTTCCAGGTTTCTCTTGTATATTCTCTGCCACAGACCTGGAATCAGCCATTTCTCCACAGTATTCTGATTTCTTTTAGGGAGAAATATTATATTAAGGCCATCATCTGGAAGCTAGAATGCTCAGTGTTAGTTTATTAGTCATTGTTTCTAGGTCTTTTTAGGGGAGAAAGCTGGAAGCTGGCCAGGATATAGACACAGGAATGTACCTGTGTGTGTATGCATGTATAAAAATACTCAGTTACTTTATGACTTCATACTGATATTCCCAATCAAGTACTTGGCCATAGAGTTTTTAACCTTTTGTTTGTACATCTATATCTACTATCTGTCACACCAAGAAACTTGGTTCTAAGGACACAGGAATGATAAAATTAGAAAATCATATAACTCATGATCACTTGTTTGATCTCACAGTATATATAAAACATCTCAGAACAATATTTCACCATGAATATCATTACACAAAGTACTTAAAATACTTTTTGCATTTTCCCATTCTCCATACTTTAAAAATTAGTGGTATGTACATTTTGAAAGCATATAGCATTGCATACTATATTTTCCCTTTTAACTCTTATCTAGTCTTAATTTTCCAAGCATCTGTATATTCTATCTTCACCACCAGTTCTCATCTCCTATCTTTAGCCATTTTGCTTGTCTGAAGCTTATTCTTTAGTGTAGTCCTCAGAAATGGCTCAAAAGAACCATAAATCCTGAGTTTTTGCATATTGCCTATGTCCTTTATACTTGGAAATAGTTTTTTGAACATAAAATCTTTGGCTCACATTTTATTTCCTTGAGTATTTTAAATACATTACTTTATTTTCTTTTGTAAAAATTATTACTTTCATAGTCTGATTATAACATTTTTTCCCTTATAAGTCACTGTTCATTTTGCCCAGAGGTTCACAGAATTTTTTCATTCTCTTTAAAGTTTAGTAATAGAAGTGGACATGGGGGTTGAAATAGAGCCAGGATATCTCACAAAGGAATGACTACATTTTTAACACTACATGAAAACAACAGAAGAGGGAGCTCTGAAGTTAGAAAAGCTATAAACCATGCTTCCTCCTGGAAGTTTAGGAAAATTAATTTCATATAAATACAAGCCACAGAAAAGGATGGAGATAAAAACCCAATACAAAGAGACAGTAAGATAAAATAGACTATGGAGCAGAGTAACATCTCTACATGTAACACACCAAACAGACGTGCCCATAAAACCGATTATAGCCTACTATTGTCACAATACTTTCAAATTCATTGAGAAAGTGATAAAAGAGATGAGAGAACAGCATCAATCAAAATAGAAAAATCTGAGAAATCAAGTGACAGAAGAGAGGAAAGAATTGGAAAAAATTTTTTTAGAAATAAAGATTAAGCTAGAAGGAACATAAGAGCAAATAAACACAAAAGATAATGCCTTAAAAGAAAGATGAGGTGCAAATTAGGAATATTTTAATAGAAAAAAAAGAATTTGAGAGAAAGGGACAAACATTGAAGATAGGCAAAGGAAAACTAATGCATAACTAATAGGAACCCCTGAGGAAAAAAACTAAAACAAGGATCAGAACTAACATTAAATCTATAATTCAAGAAGAATTACCTGAAATGAAAAGAATTTGAGATTCCATATAGGAACCTTACATCTGAGTGTAGTGACCCACAATGAATGACCAAAACCCAAGGCATAATCTGATGTCTCATTTGATCACTGCTTATGTCCGCCATGCTTAGAACAGTGTCTGATACATAGTAGGTGCTCGAACTGTTACTTAAATGTATTAATGTAAATAAAGGCTTCTGAAATTTCTAGAAAATGTAACAATCATATTTTCCTTAAGCATTACTTGCCATTTATCACTCCGGATGGGACTGGGAACATTAGTACCAGCTGTTACGCACTGCAGTGTGTCCCTGCGTAAATTCATTTGCTGAAGGACCAACCATAATGTGACTATATTTGAAGGCAGGGCTTGTAAGCGCAAAATTAAAGTTAAATGAGGTCACAAGGTTGGAAATGTAATGCAATAGGACTGGTATCTTTTTTAAGAAAGATTTTATTTATTTATTTTTAGAGAGAGGGGAAGGGAGGGGGAACGAGAGAGAGAGAAACATCAATATGTGGTTACCTCTCACATGGCTTGCACTGGGGACCTGGCCTGCAACCCAGGCATGTGCCCTGACTGGGAATCAAAACTGTGACCCTTTGGTTCGCAGCCCGCACTCAATCCATTGAGCTACGCCAGCCAGGGCTGGTATCCTTGTAAGAAGAGAAATATAAGGACTGCACATGCACAGGAAAGGCCATGTGAGGACCCAGCAAGAAGGTGGCCATCTGGAAGCCAAAAGAGAGAGCCCTCACTAGAAACCAACCCTGCCTGCACCTTGATCTTGAACTTTCAGTCTGTGGAACTGTTGGAAAATAAGTTCCTGTTTTTTTAAGCCACTCAGTCTGTGGTATTTGTTAGGACAGTCTAGCAGACTAATATGAATTTTAAGGTTTGGGTTACCCCATCAGGTAAAGAACCACAACCAGCTGAAGAGCTTGCTGAAGGTGAAGGGAATACAGACTGCGTAGTGGTCAAAGGTAGTTGGAAATACCAACTATGACCACGTGACTGGTTATAGAAGTGAGGATTATAACTGTTATGGGTATTTCCTCTTTATTTTGTTATGACCGTGTATATGCATGTATGTATAGCAGATTTAGGTTTTTGTTTTTTTGGTTAGGACTGTGTATTCATGTGTGTATAGCAGATATTTTTTCTTCCCTTTGTTATTCCCTTGTCATGTAACACAAATCGTATTGACTTTATATCATAGTAGTGAAGTATTGTTATCTTTACATCATGGTGTTTAAGTTATGGGATGCCAAAAAGAAAGTTAAATATTATCTAAGAACTTTGCATCTTTTTCTGGGGAAGAAGTTAGTGAAGTTTTGATTATATGCATTATAATTATATCATGTTAGGTAGAAGTATGACCTTGTTATTATCTTTATTTGGAGATTAGGTATGGTTTTGGGAGATGTATGTAGGTGCCAAGTGGACAAAGGGTGAACTTGTATTGGCTAATTTGCCATGTCAACTTGTAGGGTGTTTTGGATGAGAGTATCATTTAAATTGGTGGACTTTGAGTAAGCAGATTGCCCTCTATAACATGGTGGGCCTCACCTAATCCATAGAAGGCCTGAATAAAAGAACAGCTGCATTGAGCAAGAGGGAATAATTCTCCTGCAGATTTCCTTTGGACTTTGCTTGCAACATCAGCTCTCCTGGGTCTCCACTGCTGGTCTTAGGGCTGGAACTGCATGTCTGGCTTTCTTGGGTCTGTAGGCTGCTAGTCCACACTACATCTCCATAATCACACGGACCAGTTTCTTACAATCAGTCCCTTTCTATCTATATGTAACACACACATACTATTGGTTCTGCTTTTCTGGGGAATGCTAATACACAAGGATTTAAAATTATCCCTTAAAACTGTATTTTTTGGCATGAGTGGGACCACTCTTCCTTTGGTCTCTTAATAATGTAAAAGTGGTCCACAGTGATCCTAAATAGGTACAGAAAAATTGTCTTTGAATTCTTTGTTGTTTGAAAAAAAATTATCTTTGTTGTTTGAAAAAAAATTTATTATGAAGCTTTGATACTATTGAGTCAGTGCCCTGAGCTCTCAATTAGTGGTGGGAATAGTCATGACTTCTCTTCAGTGGGCAAATGCATCTTGTAGGGTTCCTGAGGGACCCTGCATTTCTCCTAACCATTATATGTTCTTGGGATAAAACATTTCTAAACTCTAAAGTTGGATAGAACACAACCATGATCAACAAGAGTCTTACTAGCCCATTTAGTGTTGCTATCAGTTTTTTTTCTTACTCGATTTTCATGACTGGTTTATTTTGTTCTAATATACATACTAGGATCAGTAAGAATCCTATTTCGTTGTCAGTCAATATGTGGTTGATAAGTGTCAAACATTGAACTGTAAATTCACTTTATTTACAAAGGTGATAAGGGTACTACTCCTAGGGGCTTAGAGGCCAAAAGAGGAAGGGCAAGAAACAAGCAAGAAAAGATCAAACCCTGTTAAGAACAGGCAGGGGAATAGGTGATACACTGGATAGTAGTGAGGTAGCGAATAGGTCTGTTCAGGGAAGGTATCGTTTAATCTGCAATGAATGTAACATTTAACATGAAATATGATGACAAGAAGGAGTGAAGATATGAGCTAAGAGCATTCTAAGTAGAAGAAGCAGTTGGTACAAAGGCTCCAAGGTGGCACCAGCTTGCAGATTTTGAGGTACAGATTGTCCATCAGGAGAATCTGGGGGGGGGGAGTGGTTAGGGGTTAGGTAAGGGATTTAGGCAGGGCCAGATCAGGTACACAGGCTGGAAAAAGTGTGTGCAGGAGGAAATCCACCAGGTTTTGGGAACTGCATGGCAATGATCCTGCTGCTGGGTTTTGACAAGGGGGGTGGGGTGGGTTTGGGGAGCAGGAGGGAAGTGGGGAGAACAGTGAAACAGCTTCTGCAAGAGATGATAGGGAGACTGCAGTCACATTGCCAAGAGGTGGGGAGAAGCACAGTCAGCACCCGAAACACAATTTCTGTGTGTCTCCAACCCTTTTATGAAAGCCAGTATCTTTATATTTTGAAGTTAGGAGATAGTAAGTATACCTGCATTAATCACCTTAATAGATTATTTGGGGTGGGATAGGGCGACAAATCCAGGATGCTTTGTGGAAGCGTACTACTGCCATCTGCCACAGTTTATTTAGAATCTGCAGACCGTGGCATTGTAGTGAGTAAGAATGAGTGGAAATCTCAAATGTCAACCTGTTTTGGTCAGAAAGGGCTCTTAGAGCCTTCCCATCTATACTGATCTCATCTTATCTAGCTCTTAGAGCAATTTCAGAAATGGTGTAGCTTTATTGCCTCCCTAAACAATGTTTATGTTAACGTCTGCTGTGGTCCTTGAAGTGTGTATCTTCTCTTGAATTTGAATGAGTATTGTTCCTTTGAAACATGATTGTGGCACTGATGTGGAGCACAATTAATACTAAGTGACCTGGCTCCAAGGAGCTAGTTAGATAAATATCAAAATGATATTGTCATAAATGAGTTCATTTAGAAGGTGGAACAATAGTATGAAGTTTGAGGACCCGCTGGGTTATAGGGAAGCCCTGGTGTTTTACTGTTTCAGTTCTCCTGTTGAACTCTGCTTGCTTCCAGTATTTATATACTCTATGTTAACAGCTTTTGAAATTGTTTATTCATGTAGTAATCTCTCCAGAAATCCTTCTTAATTGGGATCCCAAGATGCATCTAGTAAAGTGCCCAGATCCTTGTGATACCAATTTCTGCATTTTCAAAGTTGCCTTTTTGGTACAATAATCTCATTTAATTTTTTTCCCTTTACATTGTTTTGTTAACGGACAAGCAGATTCTTGTAGGAAAACCTCTGCTTTCTTGCAGGATAGTCTGGTGAATAGATTGTCAGAAAACTAGCCCCAGATTTAGGTTGAGCTTCTTGTACTGGATTTCCCGCTAAAATTCATTTGAGAAAAACATAATCATATTATAGATACATGTAGACTTGCTGGTAGATAATGTCAGCCCTACCTGTCACAGAAACGTGATAGGGGCATGGAATCAGTTGTGAGCCGGGAGGTGTCCTGTGTCTATGGTCAGGTGCAGTGGGCCAGTGTCTTGGCTCCCTCATGTCCACTAGGTTTTATTTTTACTATTTCTTTCCTTTAAGTGTTTTGGGGGATTTGGTAAAGACTTAACTGGCCAGTGACTACGTTACTAGCACTTGGCTGCAATTTCTTGAAATTGGACTTTTTTTTTTTTTTTGGTCTCCAGGAGTTTCTGCACACTCCACGCCGGGACGCCGGGACTTTTGTTGTCTCTCCCCTCTTTCTGGTGTCTACTGTGCAGGCTGCCCCTCTTGGGACACAGAACTGCCTTTCTCTGCTCTCTGTTCTGTTTTCACCCAGGACCAGGCATTCACCACCTGGCCTCTACCCTCTGTCTGTGCTGCTCCCCCTTCCCCAGCTTGTTTGTGGCGGCTGTCTGAGCCATTGTACTGTGTTCCTACTGTCCTAGAGCCTGCTGTTGACTGAGGGCCCTGTGAGAGGGCAGCTGAGGTGGAGGGGTCTGGGGGCAGCGTGGAGAGTGGGGCCAGAAAGAAGACTAGGCCCCCAGTATACACAGTGGATCTTAGCTTCCAGGCCTCAGCAACCCATCTGCACTTTCTAAGAGTTTGCCAGCCATTAGAGTCACATAACTTTCTGCGGTTTTGGCTGGTGATTTCACTGAATATTCTCACTGAGTTATTCTGTGCTCATCTTGTTTACATGCAGCTCTGCAATTGGACCTGTAATATTGAAGATTCAAAATCGCCCTGAGTTTGACCAGCTTTTTCAAGTGCTATTGCTCAGAGCACCTTCATGTCAGGATGACATTTGAAATACTATATATCAATGATGTTTTTAAGGCATTTCTTTGCTCAGCACAATGAACCTTGTGTTAATTCTTTTGTGACTAAGTGGGTCTCTTTATTCCTGTTACCCATTTTGAATCAGAGGATTTGGGTTTTTATATGTGTGCATGCCTTTTAGAGGACTCCTTGGTCAGATCAGAATAACTTCAGTTTCTAATCCGGGAATCCCCATAAAAATCACACAGGCATCTTGTTTAAAATGAAATTTCTCATGTTTCCCTGCAGTGAGTCACTGGGCTCAGTCTGGTCTGGGCTCAGAAGGACATGTTCCATCTTCCTGGACAACATTGGTGCTTTTAGAGAGAACTTGCGAAGTGCTTCTCTGAGGAGTGCTCCTCTCCCATCAAACAACAGGGTTTGTCTGATCTCTTGAGGGTCGTTTTCCATTTCTAGATAGAAACTGGGGTTAAATGATGGTTCTTTATCTCACAATCCACTGCTTCCTTCCATTTCCCTTTCTGGGAGCCATCCTGGGCACCAGTGACAACTGTCAAGTAGCCTCTCGTACACGGTTGCTGCTTTTTGGAGCAGTGCAATGTATTTACGCTGTAGGAGTGCAGAGGTGTAGCCACCAAACGCAATCTCCTGCTAGCTTCCAGGGTTCCATGTGTGTGCCTGTGTGCTTTGACCAGAGAAGATAAGGCCTGGAGCCAATTACTTAACCTCTCTGAGCTTCACTTCCCCAGAATGAAAATGGAGATGATAATAGCACCCGATGTTTGGGGTTGTTATAAAGATTAAGTGCTAAACGTTAGGAATAGAGCTTCACGTAATAAGGGCTACATAAGGGTTATTTGCTATTAGTCTTATTGTTACTACTATTGTGACTAAGTTATTGAATTAAAGTAAAAATCATCTGTGTCAGAAATTTATAGGAATCAAGAAGAAAGATGTAGGAGAACCCTCTGCGCAGCAGCTTGCGTGCTGTAAGGGAGTCGGTGCAGCTCTGCGTCCTTATCTGCAGTGTGGAGCCTTTATCACCCAATCTACCATGCAGAGTGTTAATAGGACGTTTTCCTGTCCTCCAGCCCCAGCGCAGAGGTGCTGCCAATTTCAGATAAAAGCACTGGAGTAATCTCAGCTGACTATTGTCTGCCTCCTTCATCTTGCCATCAGTGAAATTAATATTTGGGTGCTGAGGAAAGACAAACATCTGTAACCTTCCCCTTGTGGAATGGCTGTTTGGTTTCTATTGCACACATTTTTCTCTCAGGTTAAAAACTGTCTAAACTTGATCCCCCTCTTTTAAAAATGGAATCCTGTTTGATTTAATGGTAATGCTTATAGTGTGAAGGAGAGTTAAGAGTCATTCTGGCGTTAAAACCTTCTAAGCCCTTAAATAAATATATTGTTGTTATCTTGAAACTTTCCAAACTGAATTTGGAATTCACTCAGGCTTCTTGGAGAGCTTTGCAATGGAAGAGGGAGGCAACTAATGATCCTGTAAATTCCTAATAATATGGTGGCCACACTTGCAGCTTACAAATAACGAAATGAAATGCAGAGCAAGGATGCATATTGGCAAATGTCCCGTGATTATCAATCAACGGGCTCTTTGAAATATTGTCCCAATTACAGAAGATTTATTTTGGAGGAATTTGGTGTGTTATCATCATCTTTTCTCTGAATGATTGTGGCAACCTCCTAACTAGTCTTCACGCTCTTTTTCTCTTTTTGCTTCAGTCCATCTTACTCAATGGTTCTGGGTCACCTTTTCTAAACCAATGTTTTCACCAGCTTGTTCCCTTGCTTAGAAGCCCAGTGTAGCTCCCTACAGCCTCTGACAGAAGTATAATCCTTGGAGCTTTGTATTCCAGGCCCCTCAGTGTCGGCTTCCCACCTGAGCACTGCTGTGCTATAGACAGCACTGGTCGCCCTGTGTTTACCCCTCCTGGCTTCGCTTACGTTGTTAACTGGGCCCGACAGCCTCTTCCACACCTCCGCCGCCAGGTGCTCTAGTACTTTGGGGACCCCCCAAGTTATCTTCAGTGCCCTTCAGTAGAGCCTTTCTGAATACTCTGCCCTCAGAATTAGTCATTCGATCATCCTTTGTAGGGGTACATGTACATACAGAGGCACAGAGAGGTTAGGTAACTTACCCAGGGCTGCACATTTGTTAAGTGTCATAGCTGAGGTGAACAATGAAATACTTAATGAAAAAATATGAAAATGCAAAACATAGTCGGAAATAGGATGTCAGTGTAAATTTAGGCTTTGTGAGGACTTACCATTGGAATCCACCCCGGAAGAAGGTTGTCTATGCTGAGTCCTAGAAAGGGAAGGCCCTGAAAGCTGACATTGGCAACACCTTTTCTGTTGGACCTGTGATCTTGTCATTAAGGAGGTGTGCATTCTCTGCTGTATGTGCTGGGAAGTGCTATGCCAAGCCTCGCCATGAATAGAAGTAGTCGTTAAGATTGAACAGCTACCCTTTCTCTATTGTGCTGAGTAACGGACCATTTGGCAAGGAGTGTGGCAGCCTCTGGGGTCCTCTTATTCCATGTAGGGGCTGCTCTGGGTACGGCAGAGCTTCTGAGAAATCAATAGGCATTTGAGTGAGGGAAAAAGAAAGTAGGTTTATTAGGCTTGTGGGCTATTGTGGCCATCCCGAATTTATGCTGCTTCCTAGAGAGTCCACATTTCCCCTTGACAGTTACAATGCGGTCAATGACACATATATGAGAAATTTCACACTAAGGACATTGCATTCTTTGCTACCAACATTGAAATGCAGGATTTTCTTCTCTTATTAGGGACCACTGTAAGAGCAGCACCTATAAACTAAGCTGTTTTATTCCCTGTGTACTTTCTCACTCAGAAACTCTCAGGGAAAAAAAAACAAAAGGAATGAGCTTCTCTGATTAGGATACTATAAAGTCATTGAAGGTAGTTTTCCACATTATTTATTCTACCATTTTTGGCTGATGCTGACACTTTAAAAATCCACATTTGGTCCTTCCTGCATCCACTTGCACTGACTTTCAGGCTACAGTAAGCAGGGCCTAGGGATGTCCAGCGAAGCAGAAATGCAGATTCAATGAGTAATTATTAAGAACTTTCCAGAATATTAGCTGTTTCGGTTCCTGCAGTGACTAGTGATGGAATAGTCCATTAGACATTTCTGTACCCAGCAACTCCTGAGAATTGATTCCAATCTGAAGCAGCCAACCACTTTGATCAATACCATAATTACTCTTATTGATGGATTGTTTTACAATGGTAGCCATCAAGGCAGTCTGTCAGCTCAGGAGGCACCCAAACTGTCCCCTGCAAGCCGTAATGTACCACAAATATCTGATTCAAATCAACTTACTATTGAGGCCAGGATGACAAGCGTGAAATTAATTGTTCCACTTCATGTAAGACCTGCATTCTTCTTCGGAGAGAGTAATTGGTTGCCGCATGTAGCGTGAGAGCTGGGGGAGCCCTGCCTCTCTGCAATGTTTATGGACTTAGTTTTTCCCCCACCAGCTATTTTTTCCCACTCTTTTGGGTGTCAGCAGTGTTGTACAGCTGCTATTCCCGCTGTTGTTTTTTAGTGGGTTTTGTCGTGTCAGAGAGAATGGTTTTCTTCTATAAAGGTTGATTGCAGATTTAGTAAATTTCTTTCCTGAAAATCTTGTTCATAAAAAGAGGGGGTTGTTGGCTGACATGAGAGCAAGGAGACCTCAAAAGCCTTTCAGTGAATGTAAGAAAATCATTAGGCAAATGGTAGTAGCTGCGATAGGCTAAGTCCAAAAGTGCACTCATTTTGAAGAGAATCTTCTGAACACACTCGCCTTCAGAGACCTGTAGATGGAGAACTGCCTAGGGCACTGAATAGGAAGTCAAGGACAACTGAGAAAATTGGAAAATGGGGACAGTCCTAAGAGTTGCAGATCATTTAGTCCTCATCATCAGACAACGGACCATGAGATAAAGTCAGGATCTCAGTAGAACTTGAGAGAAAAATTGTAAAATATTTTTGTAAGAAAATCAAGTACACAAGTTCACGGTGGGTGCAGAAAGGTAAAGGGCTATAGAAATGGAGGAGCATCAAATCACCGAAAACTTCATGGCCTCAAGGGCTTTCTGAAACCCTGGACAGATAGATCTCCTACTGGAGATAGGAATCTCTTCGATTCTAGGGATAAGTCAGAAGCTAGTCCTAACAGGTGTGGCATTCCTTTTTAATTTAATAGTTAAATAATTAACTTCGTAGCATTTCCAAGTTAGAACCTATGGGAATGGATTGCTGAAAAACAGATTCTGTGGACAACTAATCCTATAGCCAACCAATATTTATTGAGCACCTGCTATGTGTAAACATTATTTAGGCCCTGGATCCATCCTGTACCTCTGAAGCTTACATTCTCATGGGAAGCTTAAGAAGACAGTAACTATACATTCAAATATGTAGCAGGGGTGTCAAACCTTTTGGCATCTCTGGGCCATACTGGAAGAAGAAGAGTTATCTTGGGCCACACATTAAATACATTGTAACATGTAATCACAAAAAAATTCTCACAATATTTTAAGTAAACTTATGATTTTGTGTTGGGCCACATTCATACCCATCTCAGGCTGTGGGTTGGACACCCCTGAATTGTAAGGTAATATCAGATAGTGTTAGAGATGGCAGATTGTAGAAGGTGGCAGCTCTGATGTTGGAGAAGGAAGGTCAAGGAAGAATACCTAAGGTATGTTTGAATCCAATCCAGCTCATGGGCTTGAAGCCACCTTCACTATTAAACTTGGTTTATCTTTGAGATGTTCTGGTAGCTGAGTTTCCTTGTACACTTTGGAAGGAGGACATTTTATGCTCTCACATTCAGTACAGGGGAAAGAACCAATATAAAATACTCAGCAGAGATGTTGGGGATGGCTTTAGAGGAAAGTGATTCTATTTCTGCTCAGTCATATAAGTATTTGAAAGTATTGATTGAACACTTTCATGACACCTGAAGGGACCAGGAGTGATTAATAATAAATAACCTACAAAAGCAAAACTCAGAGAAGTGTAAAGGCCCAGACGATGCCACTTAGGGAGGAGGACTCCATGTCGTTCAGTTGCATGTAACCTCGTCAATTCACATCTTCAGATAGGCGACCAAGGTAGCTAAAGTATTAACCTGATCATCATGCTGTCCTAGCTCCCATTTTTGGGTTTCTTTGGGAATCATCTTCTCTTCCTTTTGATGCTAGAGCCATATAAGCTCTAGCCGAAAGGTGGTAAGGATGTTCAAGCTCAGCCCACCAAGGTCACAGATCACCCTGGACACAGGAATTGCCTCAAAAAGGACTTGTGTCTCAGACTAAGAGAATCAGAGCTTTCCTGGACTTCTCTCCAGAACCCAGTGAGAAAGATGTTCTCTCTACCAGTGTGGCCAGTCTGATAGGATGAGAGTCTGGCATGGTGACAGGGACTGAACAGGCCACTGGAATGGCTTGCTGGTACGGGAGGAAGTCAGGCAGAGCCAAGAGCTGTGATGGAGAGGGAACAAATAGCAGATACAGAGACAATCCACAGTTGTGAGTTCTGGATTCTTTAGGTTGCCTGGTTTAAGCCAGTATACAAATTTAATGAGAAAAAATCTTCTAAAAACAAAAAAAAATTGAAATATGCTTCCACATAATTAAGCCACATGGATGAGATTTCATTTCTGTCATCTGGAGAGCCAGGTGGAAGAGCTCTTACTGTGTGCAGTGGGATTGGAAGGACTCTCCCAGGGACGACTGGCTGAGCTGAAGCCTGGCCGTGGTTCTCAGGACTCCCATGCTGTCGCCTGTGGAAGCACTGGCTGTGAATGAAAGAGTCCTCTTAAGTAACTTTTATGATGACAGCATCATAAATACATATTATAAAGGCTTTCTGTGAAGGAAACACACAAAATTAAAAGTCCATTTACTTAAAACAGAAGCCTGCCAATACATTTATGTAGCTGCAAAATAGGAGCTTCTGAGAAGAGACAAAATTTGCAGCTGCTTAAGCAAAGCACTGCCTCCCAGCCACACAGCTTTTGCGATGATCAGAAATTTTCAGTTGTGTTTATGGACCAGCTGCTCTGCTAAGATTCAGTAATATATGGGCAGAGGAGTCTTGAATAAATATGCTTCCTCCTCCTCTCCCTTGGGAGCCGGGATTTTTAACCTTAGCTTCTTCTAAGAATTGAACCCAGTAATGTTTGATGTTTATAAAAGATGAGTCAGCTATTTATTTAGTTACTTGACCTATTTCTTAAGTGCAATTGGCATGTGACAAATTTGTTTTCTAACAGAAACTACATTTATTGTATGTGTGCTGAGATGTCACTCTTTGGAAACAAACTTTCATATTCCTCTCTTTTTTCTCTGTGGACCAGGCCCCTAGAATTGAGTGCCTCAAATTTCTACCTTGACTTACAAAATAACAGGATGTGTTTCTTTTCCTATTATGTCTCCTACTCCTTCTCCGAGTGGTCAGCAAGGCTTTAGACTCACTGGCCTTCATTTTCTCCCTTAAACAAACCAACCTTTTAATGCTGATGATTTTGACTCTCACGTTCCCTCTGTCTTGAATATGCTTCCCCCATTTTTCTTTGCTCTCTGGGCTCATCACACAGGTCTCAGCTCGTACATCATCTCCGCAGAGGAGCTTGCGCTGACCGGATGTTCTAACATCTTTTGCCCCGTAACTTACTCCATCCATATCATGTGATTCTGACTTCTTTTCTTCGTTTTTTTTTTTTTAATTTTTATTTTTTTAGATTTTATTTATTTTTAGAGAGAGGAGAAGGGAGGGAGAAAGTAAGGAAGAGAAACATCAATGTATGGTTGCTTCTCATGCTTCCCCTACTGGGGACCTGGCCCACAACCCAGGCATGTGCCCTGAATAGGAAGCAAACCAGTGATCCTCTGATTCACAGGTCAGCACTCAATCCACTGAGCCACACCAGCCAGGGCTCTTGACTACCTTTCCCTGTAATAACTTTGTCTGAAATCTGAACTCATTTCTTGCCTGTTCTCTCTTTCTCCCTACTTCTCTGATATAGAAGGGAAGGTGGAACATGATATTGAAGTTTGAGACTCCACATTAAGATGGGTGCTTTAATGATCTCAAGTAGCCCTTACAAAGACCCGAGGAACCAATAATGCTAAAGCCCATCTTCTTTCCACATCTGGAGTCCTGTTTCACTTTTTTGGCACCTAGATTTCTTCCTGGCATTTGCTACCATGAGGATCAATTGATTTTGTGATTATGGTTGACTTTCGAACAACACAAGAGTTAAACACACTGACTTCCCCATGCAGTTGAAAACTCTGTATAACTTGACTGCCCCCAAAGTCAACTACTGTTGGCTGTCGGTATCTGCAGGGATTGGTTGCAGGACCCCTGCGGATACCAAAATATGTGGAAACTCAAGTCCCTTACACAGAACGGCATAGTATATATAGTGCATACAGTCAGCCCTTCACATCTACAGATTCCCAACCATGGATTAAAACTACTGTTTTGATCTGCGGTTTGTTGAATCTGAGGATGGAAACCTGGAAATACCAAGGGCGGACTGTGTAGTTGTTGAAAAAAAAATCCATGTATAAGTGGACCTGCACAGTTCAAGCCCATGTTGTTCAAGAGTCAGTTTTGTAAATGTGTAGTGTCTTCTTCCCTTGCTGGACCTTTAAGCATGGTTGTAGGACTGCTGTGTTCACTGCTGAACCCTTTGAGCCTTCCAGAGGGCTTGGCCCAAAAAGGGCCTGTGACTCAGACCCTTTAGGTTCTTAGGCCTTAGGGCTAATGAGGGTAGGCACGGGGAGGTTCCTAGCAGAACCCCTTACTCTGCCTGGTCTGAGTACATGGCTTTGCAACTATAGAATTCCCTCTGAACAAATTGTGCTTTCTCACAGCTAGGAGAACATTTAAAAATTCCTTGTTCACCTGTTCTTTTTGAGGGTTGAAAGAAATGTAAAGTCTCTCCTTTAGCATGGGCAGCCTAAGTTCAGAGAGATCTATGGCCTTGTGTGTTCTGTGACATGGAGTCTTAGATTCTACTCCATACTACGCCCAGTTTACAGAAAGGGTTAGTTGGAGACAAGGTCCAAAGTATACACAGGTGCTTTAAAGGGCAACATGCTGGGATGTTTGAAGTGTCCTGTATGCCCCGCATAGGAAAAACACAAATCCTTCCATGGTGCTTGAAAATGACCCACATTCAATTGGTGGTGCCTTTTTGTAGCCCCACAGGGGTCTGTCTCCTTGGGGACTGTGACCTCAGTGGAGGAGGAGAAAGGGTTGGGGGAGGGAGTAGGAGTTTTGATTTTTTTTTTTTGCTGCTGCTCTCTAAGTAATTCCTTTATATTTCACTTAGCATGTTCCCAGAACCCGTGATAGCCTGTATAATTGCTTGACCAACATAAATCTGTAGCAACGATGGGTTGTTTTGCTGACGTGTTTGCTCCAGCCTGCAAGACTCGGTAGACCACATCTGCATATCATATCACAATCTCAGGCCATGGTGGGACAGGGAAGGAAAGCTGTTGTGACTCCAAGGTCATGATGTGAGATTTCAGGGGTTGGGATTCATAATAAAAGGAGCGTTATTTGGCAGAGAGAGTTCTCTAAATATCTGTGATTTAAATACACTGGTTAAAACCCTGACTGATCAGAAGTCTTTCCTCATAGTTTGAAAGTTAAATGATTAAATGTGCTTAGACTTTCAATCCAGGTATTGAAAAATGAAAGACCTTATCTAGTTGCTTAAAGGATTTTGAAGTTGGTTTCTTAAATACATTTATTGGGTCTATAGACACATGTGGAGCACCCACTGTGTGCCCAGTGCCTTGATTGGTGCTGGAGATGCAAGAATAATGATGAGGCAGGTGGCTTTCTTGCCAGGCAGAACCTGTGATTCAGCCAAGAAGAAGCCGTTATTTGAATAATTACAGTTCTGTCCTCCAGCAGCCACATAGAGAGCTCCTTCCTGGTCAGTCCTGTCAGCAGAGATCACTTTCTCTGCCTTTTGTCTCATTTTTGTTTTTATTTTTGGTATATATTTAAAAAATTTGTTTTCAATTTTTAATGATAACTTAAAAACAAACAAACAAGCATAATATAACCAAAGACACTGAAATTGAGAATAGACTGACAGTCACCAGAGGGGAGAGGGGAGGGAATTTCAGGGGAAAAGGGGAAGGGTTTGCAGAGACAAGTAAAAAGGACACATGGACAAAAGCAAGGGTGGGGTGGAAATGGGAGGGAGGTGGGGAGGGCTGGGGTGGTGGGCTGGGATGGGAGTAGAAGACAGAAAACTGTACAAGAACAACAATTAAAATAAAAAAATTAAATAAAATAAAGGTAAAAAAAGCTTAATTCAGGAATCTACTTGCTTTATAATTAGAAATTACAGTTAAAATGTAAACTCCATTAGACTTTTCCCACCCTAGGTAACAACTGTGATAGATTTACAGTATGGCTTTGCAGAAAATTTTTGTCATACTTCCACATGTGTGTGGTGTATGTGTGTGCAACTTGCTTTTTTATACTCCGTAGTATATTTTTACATTAGTTCCTGTTGATATCTGGATATGAAATTGATTAATTTAATTACTGAAAGTTGTGCTTTATTCATAGTACTCCTTAGACGCTTGTGTGTTGGTGAATGTTTACTGACCCAAAATAGTAAAAGTAATAAATAGAAAGAATTTGGGTGTGTTGAGTGCTTAATGATTGCCAGAAGGTTCTAAGTCTCACATGGATTACCTCATTAATCATGAGAGCACTTCAGTGTGCTAAGTACTGTTTTTATTATCATTTTATAAGACAGGGAAGCTGAGGCAAGAAGAGATGGTAATTTCCCAAGATCACACAGCTAGGAAATAATGTCAAGATTTGAAGCCAGATAGTGCAATTCCAGAGCCTGAGACTTCTTGGTTCTTTTGAACATGTATGGTTTCTGGGACTTCAGATGCTAAATGCTACTAATGAGGTAGTGTGTGACAGGATGTTTCATGATCACTGAGGGGCTGGTGGATGGTTTGCAAATTTATCAACTCATTCATTCAGCAAATGCCTGTTGAGCACCTTCAGTGTGCCTGGTTTTGTGTGAGCCCCAGCAACAGAGCAGAGGCACAGGTGTGTCTCAGGGAGCTCACAGCCAGCTACACTAGTGCAGAGTGACCACCTGCTGGGTAAGGCATGCATGATGTCTGTACCTGGTAGAGTGGGGATCTTGCCCCCTCTGGGGTTATGTAGTTTGTTTTGCTTAATTTTATTTCATGTTAGTAGCATTTGTTAAACTGCATTTTTAACATGGGTCCATTGGCCCATTTAGAGAAGTCTAGCCTTTCTATAGTGATATTAGTGCCTTCTATGCTACTTCTATATAGGCAGTATGTCCTGGACCCTGGTGTTTTATCCTAGCTGTTGTCCAGCCATAATATGACAGATTTGCTATTCATCCAGCTCAATCATAATTAGCATAATTTCCTCTGGTGCCCACCCAGATGTGGTGGGTGGTGTCCTCCACTGATTACAAAGATTGCATCCCAGGCATTTCAGAAAACTGCTCTTACTTCCTGTCCTCATAGCACTTCTGTGGGTTGATGTTTCTGCTCTGGTGTTGAAAAATGAAGTAAGGAAGGTTCTCTTATATTCAATGTGTCTTATATAATGATGAAGGATTTTCACAGTGCCTGTGATTTTTTTTTTTTTTACAATCAGGATAACAGTTAAGGACAGAAGGAATTATATACCAGTTGGCTTTGAACTCAAAGATGTGTTAATTGTCCTCAAGGCTCAGATAAAGGGGGTGTCCTTATTCTTTTCTCTTTATTTGGATTTAGAATAATCTTTTAGTTTAGGATTGGGAAAGGTTTAATGTCTCATCTTTTTCTTTTTCTGCTTTAACAATGAATTGGAAGCGGAGCCCATATGAAATGTTGACTAGAGTTTTTATCTAATATTTTGATTTGTAACGGACTCATTGTATCTGGTGGATTTGTACCAGCTGCTCTGAGAGGTACATGTCTGTCTGTCTGTCTGACTATTTATCTATCATCTTGGGCACACTTAGGTAAATTAAATTATGGCTGTCTACTTTTTAGTCTGTTGAACTGACAATAATCAAGCTTTCTTTTACTGCTTCGAGATTGCATTTTTAAGAACCACATTGTTCTTCTAAATAACTTCTTTCTCAGTTTGGTATACATTTGAGGGAAGAATGAAAAAATATATATTTAAGAGAAAGCACATTTTTTTTTCTCTTGGGATAGAACCCATTTGTACTTTGAGGAGGTTTAAATTTCAGATTGACCTAAAGCATTTTGTGGTTCAAGTTTAGTTCGCTCTTAGCAAAAAAGGCCCCTTCTTAGTTGAAAGAGGTAGGAAACTTAAAGACTTTTAAAATACTCAGAAGATTTCTTGGACATCAAATAACTCTCAGAGAAAGCATTTGATGAATGAAGGACACAGGGATTAGAAAAATATGGGCTAATTTTTCTTTATATATAATCATATTTAAAAGCAGTGGAAAAAGTTCTTAGGTCTAGAAAACTAGGACTTAAATCAGTGGCTCTTGGAAAATTTTGGTTGTTGCCAAACAAAGAAAATGGAAGAGTTTGGCCTGAGCCTTATAGAAGTGAAATATCCTTTAGTCACCTTTATGATAAGTGAAATTAACATGAGAATGTTGGAACATGAGGTCTTGGTAATACTTGAAATTATCAAGTATTGGTAAATGGAATTGGATAATCTGCTAGCTGCTGTCAATAATAAATGTACTGTTTTGTTTTTTTTTTTTTTTTTTTTGCTATTCAGATAACAAAATGGAAAATAAGGTTGAGAGAGATAAGACATTGAGAAATTTTCTAAACTTTCCTAACAGTGCTGATTTCCTGAGTTTTCATGTTTTGGATTTTGGAGTTTAATGTTGCCTGAAGTTCACTTTGCCTCTTGGCTGAAGGTGTTGGATTGCAGTTGTAGAGAACGCAGGGTTCAGGGTTCTCAAAGTGAGCAATCTCTACAGGAGCACACACACTGCGGGCTGACAGAACGGCTTACTCATACACATCCTAGGGCACTTTGTCCAGTGCATTTGCCATTAGGGTCTTCATATTCACACAAAGGAGGAATGAGTGAGTGGGGACTGAATAAATCAATGACTGCAATGGCTGCCGAGTCCATGCTGAAGGCACAGAAGTCAAGGCTGGAGGGAGTGACGTTGGCAGAGTCAGTGCATGCCCTTTCTTATCCAAGATTCCAACTGGGGAAGGGCCACCACTGGCAAGGGGCAAGGGGATGACAGGGATGACATCCAGTCTGAGCAGGCCTCCTGCTAGCTCTCAGTTACCATGGGTCTGTGACTGGTTTACTTTATTGTCATTTTTATGGCAGCAAGTGACCCAATCAGCAGAAACTTGAGCTCCTTTACATGGCTTAATCCTTTACACACCTTATCTTATCTTTGACCTGAGCGTGGACCACAGACATTTTGCATTTCAGTAGTTTGTACTTATTTTAGTGTGAAACGAGGGGAAAATAGAGCTAGCACAATCATGATGTCATTGTCATTTGGGCTTAAGGATGAGGCTAACGCAGGCAATAAGAAGGAAATAAAACTTTATTAAACAAAAAACCCACAAAGATTGCAGGTGGTGTTCAGACATTCTAAATATGACTGTGTGACTCAAATAACTGGCATTTGGACACACTGCCTTGGTGCACTCACCCCTATGCAGTTGTGTATTTTTACCTTTTAAGGCTTGGGTCTTGCAAAGTGATATTTTCAGTATGGAATCTGTATGTAGTCTCCTTAAATAACTCTTCACAAATACTTTTTCATGACAGTGACTTGTTGGAGTTGCAAAGGAGGCTATGGCAATCCAGAACCTCCTGTTCTGGGTTACTCAGTTTGATTGAAGTAGATTTTTAGAGAGTTCCTATGTCTCTCTTGGAGGTACAGTGCAGACCCTACCCTCCTGTCACTGGGAAGAGAGCTTGGCAAGTTTCAGAAACATGATCAGCCTGTAGTAGAAACTTATTACTTTATTTTCATTCATAAAAAATCCTTATCTGAGGATATGCTTTTCATTGGTTTTAGAAAGGCAGGAAGGGAGGGAAGAAAGAGAAACATCAATCAGCTACATCTCATATGCACCCCGACTGGGAATTGAACCCACAACATTTTGGTGCACAGGACATGCTATTTTTAAAATCAGAATAGAAGGTATCCTTCCTATATGGAATAGGATTTAGTCACTGTTTTTCAGGACCCCAAAGTTTGATGCCAGCCAGTCTGAAATCAGTTGGTGTTTTTTACACTAAGGCTGATGTTCAGGGAAGGGAACACCAATCCCTGACTCTTTAAAGTTTCTCTTAAACCTTAGAGAGTATATCCTAAGTGGAATGTAGAAAGTGCGATAACTGTACTTTTTGTGATAACTGTAAGTTTGGTGGCGATAGGGCAGGGTATTCTAAGTGATTATTCCAGAGACCACTGCTCTCAGTTATTTTTTTCTATCCTAAACATGTATGATTTTCAGGGGTTTGCAATTCATTCATATAACAATTTTTTGGCTTACTCTAATGGCACAAAAAAGTTTCAGCCTGGAAGCAAGGGATGTTTTGGGGTATTTTTTATGTTTAAAATATAAATCTCTTTGGTTGTTTCAAGTTGAAAATGATAAATTAAAGAGAAGAAAAAGGAAAGAAGTTAATGGTCTGAGACCTAGGGTTGGTATGTATTCATATTCAGAATCAGAACAGTGGGCTGACTTTGGCATTTGGGAAATATTAATATTCTGAGCCATGGTATGGGACTTTGGAAAAGAGGTTTAAAGAAAAAGCTCACATGACAAATTTTTAATAAGAAAGAAGCTGCTGCTCATGTATAAGAAATACTGCTTGTCTGCTCTGGGTGGGACAGGCGTTATGTGATTGCCATTCAGGGGGTCATTCCGCCTCTGCTGACATCATGGCCAATGGCTGCCATGACTGAGCTGTGACCACCTGCTGGCCACTAAGCTGACATGTGCCTGATCTCACTTGGCCTTCACAATAACCCTGTTTATGAGGGATGATTGTTTTCACCATTTGCAAAGTGAGAAAACTGAGGTTTGGAGAGAGAAAAAAGAACTTGGCCAAGGTCACTCAGCTGGTGAATGGTGAAGCTGGAACTTGAACCCAGGCCTCTCTGTATTCTAACCAAGGAAACAAAGCACTTGAGAACTATAGCCTTGGAGGCAGTGGTCTTGAAACCATTTGTGTTTTGTTTCATGAATTTGATTGATGAAAGGTACTTTAAAAGTATGTCAAGTACTTAGAAAAATGCCTGGCCCACGAGAAAAGGCCTCAGTACATAATAGCTGTTGTGTTGTTGTTGTTTAGTAACAATAATATTAGTATTAACCTGATTGTGGCCCCGGGGAACAGATAAATAAAAGCTTTTCTTGCATTGAGGGTGGGCAAAGTCATGTATGGACACAATTTAATTCAGACCTTGTGATACTTAAGCTTGAACATATTTTTGAAATTCCCTTATTCTCCCTGCATTTAGCATTCTTCTCAAGTACATTGCAGATTTAATTGTTAAAATGGCCTTTAGAAAATTTACTTATGTGCTGAATTTGCAAATATGAATGAGAAAACAAGTTTCTTTTCTCTGCTTTGCTTAGCCTCCACTTTGGAGATTATTTAGTTTTTGTGTTGTTATCCTGCAAACCTTACTTTATTTACATGTAAGTTATAGAAATACTGTATATTGAGTGTTACAGGAATTATTGACCTGGTCCAGCCATTACCTTGACAGTTTTCTTCAGTTTTCCACATAAGTTGCTTCCCCCTATTGCCACCACTTAAAAAGATGTTGACAGTCCTCATTCCTCAAAAGTATCTTCGCCAACCATCCACAGGAGGCACAGTTCAGCTGCCCATTACATTGGCTTTCTATCACTGCATAACAATTTACCAGAAACTTAGTCGCTTAAAACAACTTTCATTTATTATGTCACAGCTCCATCGCTCAGCAGTCCAGGGCGGTCAGTGAGATCTGCACTCAGTGTACCATAGGCCAAGATCAAGGTGCCATCCTGGTTAGGCCTGGAGGCTCTGGGGAAGAATCCTCTTCCGTGCTTTCAGGTTGTCAGCTGGAATCTGGTCCTCACAGTCATAGGAGCAAGATCTCTATTTCTTTGCTGGCTCTCAGTCAGGGATGTTTCTCAGCTCCTTAAAGTTGCCCCCAATACTTCTCATGAAGCTCCTTCATCTTCCAAGGCAGCGATAGCTCATCAGGGCATCTCAAGATTCATATCTCCCTGGCTTTCCTTTTTACCTCCATTCAGAAAAAAATTTCTGTTTTTGAGAGATTATTTAGTTTTACGTATTGTTTTTATATAAAATCAGGAACAGTGGGTCACCAAAAAACCCTGGAGAAAAGCAGGAGGGCTGCATCTAATTTGCATCTTTAGAAATAATTATTTCTAAACCACAGCTGGTGGTAATAGAACTACAATGAATGGAAATTGAGAGATGGGGGTTCAAGTCTTGTTTCTGGGATTGTATGTCTGGAGAGCTTTGAGCACATTTTCTGGGACTTGATTTCACTATCCATAAAATGAGGTAGCTGGGCCCTTGGGGTCAGCTTGTTTTCTTTTTCTTTCCCCTACTACTCTTGGGTTCTCATTCTGTCTTCCCCTGGCAGACCTCTGTACATCACCCATCCTGCTCTTCCCCGCTGAGCCTGGATGCCATCCCAGAATCCTGACATGGCCCTTCAGGAAGTCACCAGCCATCCACGGAGTTGGTGCTGGAGCTGAAACCTGTATGTCACCCCAGCACTTGGAGGTCTCATGTCATCCTGAAATGCGATGATTCTCTGAAATGAGAAATTATCAACTCCCTTGGTCAAATTGCAGACAGCCAGAGAAAAGCCAGTTGGCCTTTATTTTGCTTGTGATACAGACATCTGGGGAGTCAGCTCAGCTTTCAAGCCACAAATTGAGGTGTGCAGAAAAAGTCTCTTTCTCTCTAATTGAACTTCATTTCTAGTTTGAGTTCCTGTTCTGCCAAGTTTTTGAAATAAAATCCCAGTCAATTCACGGTACTCCCTCTGGCTCTCCTTGGGGTTGTTCCAAGTTCCATGGGCCATCTGAAGCCCTGGCATGGAGGCGAGAGGCTGCTGGTACTTTGCTGTCACCTGTCTGTGATAGCATCTGTGGAGATATCCTTGCTCCTAGTTGCTGGTTTCATCCAGTGGAGTCTAGGTTAACAAATTAATGCACCCCTGCACCCCAGTTCAGTAACACTTAAGTCATTTTCTTGCTCAGGCAAAGTCCTCCATTCCTCCATGACTTGGGCAATTATCCAGGGCATTTTTTATCCATACAGTGATCAAGGAACTAGCTGTAGCTGTCTCATTTTAGCCCAAAACCTGTAGTTTCTCAGGCAGAGAAGACACAGCTGGGAGGTCACTGGGTGCCTCTTAAATGTTGGTCTGGATGTGACCTATTCCTTCCCATATGTATTGGTCAGGGCTGGATGCATGGACCCACCCATCCAGAGGAAGCAAGATGTGTGTGTGTGTGTGAGTGTGGGTGTGACACGTGGATGTCAAGTGAGCATTACCAGTAGCTACCGACGTTGTTGATTCTACATTTGCTCATCGTTCCTGTAATTCTTGAGCAGGTTGTCAGCTCTGTCCTCTGTTCAAGCTGCTCTCAGCCACTGATGGACTCTTTCTGGTCTTCCTCTTTCTGGGCTTAGAGAAGTGCTGGGGCTGTCTGTGCTCTCCAACACACCTGTACCACACATGTGTGTCTTTTGCCTACTTTCTTGACAGCAGGGGTGCTCAGTACTTTACGCCAAGCTGATTTTGAGGCCCATAACATTCATTCTCTGAGAATCTGAGTATGCTGGGAAAATCAGATGCTTGCGATTTGGGTATCACTATATTTAGACTGAGATCCACTTTTGCTGGAGATCTATGGTTGTTTGAGCCTATATTACCAGGGGTTTCATGACTGGTTTACCTGTAATACCTGGCAATGTGATCCCTGCCAGTAAAGATGGTAAAGATGGTCACTGAGATTAGGAAGATTTCTGGTATTACTTGAATTATGTATAATTTAACATTAATGCCCCCAGAACTGAGTGGGAGAAATCACTTTCTTGTTCAGTTTTTTTAAAAAAAGTACTGGTTGTAGGAGCTGTGTGGAACTCTGCTGGCTCCAACACTACTGTGGGGATAGAAGGTGTAGACGCCCTTGTTTTCAGGTTCCTCTCACTTACCTGGGACTTGTCTTGTTCCCATCGCCTGTCCCTGACTTGGCCAACATGAAGTGGCAAGGTCTCAGGGCTCCTTCCCAGAGCTGCTTCCTAGGGACATTGATTGGCTTTCCTTGAGAACTTGTCATCATTTCCAGTCTGGGCACTCGTGCGCAGGGTGAGTGGTCAGAAGCGGCTCTGACTGTGTCTGACACCATTCTTTCCAGGCTCAGTTTATCCGGAGTTCTGTATTTCAGAAAGTTCAAAGCCAAGCCTTGGACTTCCTTGTCATGGGTCCTGCTGTGGGCTATGAGGAGAGCTAGCTGTCCTCCTGGTTAATACATTAAAATATTGCTCTGCTTCCTCATATTTTCAGTTCTTTTCCTGGAATATGTCACTTGAGAAGGGTAAGCGGAATTTTGTGGTTCCACATGCCCAGCACAAGGATAGCTTTTGGTGAGGAAAGTTGTGGAATCTGTGAATGTCTCTGGTTTATTCTTTCCTCTCATTCAGCTGTGCTTACTGGCTGGAAAGAACGGGTTGGATTCATCTCATTAGGCTTGGCTGCTGGGCTCTTCTTTCTTTTTCAACTGCTCATAAGTTGAAAAACAAAGATTTCTCTTCTTTCTCTTTCTGGGTCTCATTTTCTCTGTCTGTCTCTCACTCATGCCCTCCTCCACTTTATGATCCCATTATGGCTTCCCCGATATTTTTTCCCAGTGCTTTCTTTAATCTACCAATCATCCAAATGAGTTAAATCACTCTCTGTGCCTTCCATGTTCCTCTGTGTTTGTGTCATTCAGTCTATGGGAAACAACCTTCTTTCACGACATCTAAATCTAAATCTAAATCTTCTCCATTTAAAAAATCATCATATATAAAGTGTAAAAAATCTGGAAAATATACAAATATATATATTTCTATATTTCTAGACTCATTTCATCTATATAGAAACATCTAGGAAGTATAAAAATATTTGGTAGAAGGCAAAAACCCATAACTTTATTACCTGACTATAACTATTATTATTTATTTTCTTTTGACTTCATTTTGTAAAATTCTCTGATGTCCTTGTTTCTGAGGCCTACATCAAGTTCAAGTCTTCTAAGAAACCTTCCTCTATAGTCACTCTGGCTAAAAGAGATGACCTTGTCCCCAGCATCCCTAGAATGCCAGTTTTCCTGCTCATACTTATATGCTCCAGGTCACCATATGACAGATTACCCCAAAAGATAGTGGTTTACAGCAACAATTGGTCATTACCTAAGAGTCTCTGTGGAATCTGAGCACAGCTTAACTGAGATCAAAGTATCAACTGGGCATCAGTTTCATCTGAAGGCTTAACTGGGTGGGGGTCTGCTCCCAGCTCACTGGCATGTTTGTTGGATGGAGGACCTCAATTCCTTGCTGGCTGTTGACTGGAGGCTTTTTTAGATTTTCACAATGTGAGCCTGTCTGCAGAGCAGCACACAACATGTCAGCTGGCCTCCATCAGAGTGAGCACGCGAGAGAGCTAGAAAGGCAAGTAAGAGAGGAGCCAGATTCTTTTTATAATCTAAGTTTTGAAGTGGCATCTCATTACTTTTGTTGTATTCTGTTCAATAGAAAGAAGTCACCTGCTCCAGCCACACTCAAGGGAAGAGAATTATACAAAGACACCAGTACCAGAAAGCTGGACAGATGGTTGGGGGCCATCCCAGGAGCTGCTGACTGCAGACTGGCTTATTTATGAGTCTGATGTCTCTTCTACACATGATTGTGTTTCATCTTGGGCAGAGCCCTGTTTGGTCATCTTCATGTCTCTGCCTTCCATAACTTAGTCAGATAATGCATCTTGCACCTGAGGCAGGCGTTTGGAAACCTGTCTTGCTTTGGCCATTTGGGCTCCCATGACATGTGACCTCTGCCCTGCCCCACCTCTGTGTCTTTGCTGGATACTTTTCACTCCTTCTGGTCTCAGCTCATGGACCCATCCCCAGGCATGTGGTGTTTATGCATTGTTTATGCACCTCTTTCATGCATTGACCACTTTGACTGTCTAACACATACACTTTCTTAGAAAAAAAGACTTTCAACTTCATTAAATATAATGCATAGAATTGTAGGGAAGTCTAATTATAATGAAATACAGTTATCAAAACAACCCTCCATATGTATGATATATGGAGAGATTATTGATTAACACCTTAAATATCAAGATCCAGCAGCAGATTTAATTTCAAAATAATGATGAAAGTAAATGCTATTTTGAGATACTGGCAACAAATAAATGTGGTAGGAAAATATCTGATTCCCATTAGTGATAAATTCCCAGGTCTCTCTAATATGACTGTTGTTATTCAAAATTCAAGGGGATGTTAAATTTCAGTGGGATGTCAGTGAAAATCAAGATGATTCTTTTTACTGGACATCCTGAGCCCAATTAAGAACCCTGCCCACAGGAATGGGTTAGCTGCCTCCACACAGCCCTCACCATCTTTTCTTTCCACATGCTCTTCCTCCCATAGCCTCCAGGTTAGGGAGCTCTTGCCTGACCTCTTGCTGAAGAGTGGAATGGCCAGTAGGGTTTCTATGGGAATATGAGGATGACCTGAGAGAAAAACAAGAGCAGTTCAACAAGAAAATGAAAGAGGACATGGTGGATAAGGTTGTCTGTGTTAATTGTGTAGCCAGAAGTTGGGTGTTCCACGGCAGGGAATGGAGAGACCAGGTGGGGAGAGAGGTAGAAACAAGGCTATAGGGTGTGTGTGAGAGAATGCAAAAGCTGGGGATAGGGGATATGGAAGATGTTTTCCTACATAAATCTGTGAGATTGAGGTACAGATTCAAATTGTGTTCTCTGGTGGTCCAACTCTTGTGACTTTAAACCTGCCCCTTGGCTAGAGCTGACTGTGGGGTGGGTTTCCTGGATGTAGGTATGTAGACCTGGGTTAATGTACCATGACTCTCAGGCCACAAGTTCTGGGCACCACTGTTCTCTGGATGCTGTATTGCTTGGGCTATGTGCCATGGCTTGGAGGTCGTGCTTAAAGACAAAGGCCCAGTGGGTCTCCCTGGGAAACATCCTGCACTGTTCTGTTCTGTCCTTCAGATCAAGCTACCCTGCAGGGCTATGCCACTTCCATTTTAAAAACTTCTGCACTCTTCTTTCTTCTTTAAAATATGCTTGTATCGCCAGCCCAGCTACAGAGCTGACAGAGTCAAATCAGCATTCTTTAACGTACATGGATCCTGCACAGATATCTAATTCACTGCTTTAAATGAATGTATTTTCTATTCCCCAAAGCTTTGCTCCTCCCCTGGTAGGCTCCAGTGATGAAGAGATTGGCTGTGTCACTTTGATGACTCATTTAATTTCCAGTTGCATGAGGGGAATGTACAAATCCAAGGCAAGGGTGAGATGCAGATTCTGACTAAGGAACTGAAACTTCACAAGGGATTTCAGGGCAGCTCTAGGCATGGCTATGGGCTGGTAGTTATGACCTTGGATGCGTGTGCACAAGGGTGGACCAAACAGCATGACCCAACTATTATGCATACCTAAGTAGAGCTGGGTAGTTTCCTAGGGGACAGTGGATTTATTAAATATTGGAATCCTGACAAGCTCTGTCTGTCTCTTTCTCCAGTGGTGTGCTCTGCCCAGAGATGACCTTGACTTTCTCCAGTGGTATGCCCTGCCCAGAGATGACCATGCCAAGATGACATGTAGCTTGCACTTGCAAGTAGTGCCTTTCACAGAGGGGTCTTGTCTGATATGACAAGAGAGTGTTTGGTTTTCTAGAACTTTCCTTCTCCATCATGCTGTCTTTAATATTAGATAGCATTATGTAATGTGAACAACACTACACCTATAGGCTGGATGGTCTGAGCAGAACTCTGGGTTAGTCCTAATCATTGAAACTCTTCTGGGCCCTAGCATCTTGTGCATGGTGTTGTCTCTGCCCTAAAACCCAGGACTGAGGGCCTGGCTTGGTGACTCATGGTTTGAGTAGCTGCATTAGCTACTCCATGCAGGTAGGAGTCTGTGATTAGGGTATAACCTGAGTCCTCTGTTTAGTTTTGGTTTTGGTGTAGCCTGAAGCAAACTTCCCCAAATTGTATTTTACACTAGTAGGTTTTAGTAGTAGAGGCAACCCAAGGTCAGCTCCACCTATGGAGAATTTTAACAATGATTTCTTTAAGGTATCAACTATGCCTAAATGAAAACAAGAAAGTTGACTTGTTTGTTCATTTGAAGCATACTTGTTGAGCACTGTGCCTCTCAGGACCCAGCCTTGGTACTGGTGTTCAGTGAGGAGAAACACACACAAACTCTTGCATTAATGAAAGTTCTAATTCAGTGGAGGGGGATGCAAATAAATGGATAAATATAATATGCATGGTGCTGTGAAGTTCATGGACACTGTACAGAGATAGAGAGAGAGAGAGAAGCTGGAGTGGAGGTGGTAGTCAGAGCAGGTCTGAAGAGAGGTGACATGGAAGCCATCACCTGATTGTAAGTCCCAGTCTGGCCATGCCTGCTTCTCAGGGTCATGCTGACAGCTCTTGCCTTGAGCTCAGAGGTGACACTCCTCCCAGACAACTTTTTCTCTTCTGACCTTCAGTCTCTTGTCTGTGAGCCTTCACATTGCTCTTCCTTCTGCATGGTTCTCTTATTCCCTCTCATCCTCATCTTAATTAACCAACTGCTACGCATTGTTTGGGTCTTAGCTTAGGCACCATTCTCCTGGACAGCCCTTTGTGACCTTGAGTCTGGAATGGGTACCACTCCTGGATATCTCTCTCTCTCTCTCTCTCTCTCTCTTTTTAAAGATGTTATTTATTTTATCTTTAGAGGGGGAGGGAAGGAGAGAGGAAGAGAGAAATATCAATGTGTGGTTGCCTCTCATGCATCCCCTGCTGGGAACTGGCCTGCAACCCAGGCATGTGCCCTGACTGAGAATTGAACCGTGATCCTTTAGTTCGCAGGTCCATGCTCAATCCACTGAGCTACACCAGCCAGGGCGGTGCTGAGCTCTCTTGTTTTCCTCCTTTATAGGGCTGTGAGCTCCCAGAGAGTGGGGATTGTGGATATTTCATTCATTCCTGTATCTTCAGTATCCAATCTAAGTGTGGCTGGCTCACTTAGACATGTGTGAATGAGTGCTGGATGAGACTGCAGCTCCTAAAAACCTTGTTGTTGAGGGGAGGAAGATAGCCCCAAGGGGACCGAAGGCAGCTTGACAGTGCATGCAGATAATTCACCCATCTCAGGTATGGGAAAGGCAGTGTATATTAAAACAGCAACAAGAGCAGTTCCCCTCCCCCTGGCTTTGTGCTAGCAAGAATTTTTCATGATTTCTGAAATGGAAAAGCATCACTATTTTTGTGTAGATTCTCACACATTTTTGTGACTCTTAATCTTTTCCATTGTGCATCTAGTAGCCAAAATGCACATGACTACCTACCTAAGTGTATTAGACCAAGCAGGTGGTATATATGGAGGCATGGTCAACCTACCCCTCTCTTTCCTTTTGTCATGATGGGAGGGGATGGCCAGGCTCTGGGGAGGGAAGGGAGACCCAAGACCCCAGAGCTCACTCAAACATGGCAGCTCTGTAATGAGGTCATTCTTCATTCCTTAAACTGCTGAGCAGGAACTGCACAAACAGATGTGGGCCCAGGGCTGTCACATGGGAGCCTCTCACACCTCAGAGAGCCCATGGAGTGTCCCATTGGTGTGGTTATGTTTTATTGTGTTCTTTCCCCCTCTGCAGGGTTTTGCAGAGAAAAATGAATTATATTTTGTTGTGTAGAATCAAAGCTCCAAATGAGGGGCTTAAGCTCTGTATTAGTGCAGTGTACGAGGTGAGGAGAATCTGAATCAATAGAATTTTCTGGCAGTTAGGAATAGACATATGCCTCTGGGAGACGTGCAGTCCCAGTGAGTCTTAAGTGACCATTGGACAGGGGTTTCCACCATGTTGTCCTGTCCTGTGTTAACGCTGCTATACGACACAGAGTGGAGGCTTGCTTCCATGTGTTCAGCTAGTTCTCTCTCTCCCCAACATTTATAATATTAAACAGAAAGAGTTTATTCTTTAGGTGGAGACAGCAAATCAATAGAAGAATAAGAAAAGCAATGACAACAACAAAAGTATTTGTTGATATAGAAAGCTTTCCATCACATAATATGTAAAATATACCTCAGAAAATGGCATATATACATATGTTTAACATAGAGAAAAAGATCAAGGACACACATCAAAATGTAATTTTTTTTTTTTTTGGTGGGGGAGTGGCAGGTTGGTGGAATTAGCACCAAATTTTCTATTTTGATAACCTGTAATTTTTTTCAATAAGCAATTATTAGTTTTGCAATAAACTAACAAAACTATAGCAAAATAGGTTTTGGAATTGAATAAGTATAAGCTCTTTATGCCACCGTATAATACTAGATTGACATGCTGATAGCGCCTCTGGATAGTAACCATTGGTTAAGTAACAAGCCATTAGATGGGAAGAACACATGTGTTGACACTGATACATGGGGTTAGTGTGGGTCATTGTGGGGCTCAGACACCCTCACAGTAAGTGGTCATATGTGCTTGTGGAGCTGAGTAATGGAAGCCGTGGCATCTTCATGTTAGTATCCTGTGCATTTATAGACATCTAAAGTGATCTAGGAAAACAAGTGATTGTGCCTAGGGATGTCTGTCCTCATGATTCTGAAGTCACCGATCTATGTGCTGGGCTCCAAGGATGCGGTGGTCATTTATAACTTCAGGAACTTACAGTGTGATGATTTATAAGATATTAAACAAGTAAATATTTAAACAGTACAAATTGCGATAAGTGTCATGAAAAAGAAAACAGGTTGTAAGGTGTAAGGTCACTTTCTCTAGCAATTACCTTTCTCAGATAAGTACAGAACCTCAGTTTTGGCTTTTTTTTCCCAATCAAATCTGGTCATTACTTGCTGGATCACAAACCATGTCATAGTAGTTAGCATTGTTTGTAATTGTAGGTTAAAGTCTGTTATCACACAGGGATAAATGTACACGAGAAATAGGACTTTATTTCTGAGGGCCAATTTACCTGGTGATGAAGTTTTGTACTGAAGGATGTGGCTTATTGTGACACTGAAGTAATTTTTACCTTAAAAAAAATAAAAGATTGATTTGGGCTTTGACTTAGCAGCACTTAGAAATGTGATTCTACTTATGGGATACAAATTGCAGAATTTCTGTGAGAAGAGATCTTAGTTGTGTTGCGGAAAAGGTGCCAGTGTAACTTTCCCAGGTTCTGGGCTCTCATCCTGGCAAGAGTATCAGCGTTGACCTCCCTGGGTAGAGCCGTCCCTGTGCCAGGGTCTGACTCTTTCCTCTGTACGGAAAGGACAGACTTTCAGGGTCTCTTCTTCACTGTGGCCTATGATGATGCTAGGCAGTGGTTTGGGTCACAGAATAAAATGTGAAGTTTGGGTTTCTGGGTTATTTTATCTGTATGTTAAACATAAGAACAGGATTCTTAATGGGGACCTGTCTTGAGTTGAGATACTTAACAGTAAAAGCAGATAATGTTTTTTAGGAAGTGTTCATAGCAAGGGAAAGAAATTGCTTTCATGGCTCGCTCAACATACCTGGCTTTCATCGTACTGAGTGAGGTTCCGGGGATATGATTTAATCAGTGTTATCAGAAAGGAAGTGTGGCGTGTGTGAGTAGTTTCAGGAGCTGGATAAATCGTGCTGAATCATACTCCCATTGTTCAACGCAAAAGCTGATAATGACAGAGTCGCTCCTGATCTTCTGACACCAGAGAGTGTCTGTGTGTAGACTTATCCCCATGGGAAGAAACTGCTAATTTCATTACCATGGTACTGTTCTGAGGTATGTATGCACATAGATCTCTACCGTATAAAAACTTCCCCCCTTTTTTCCTTTTATATCATTAAAAACTTTATTAGCTTTTGTACCAATGTTAATTTTTTAGTTTTTACAAATGTGCCATAGCTACGTGTAATGTTAAATTAGGGGAAGGTGAGTGAAGGGTATGTGGGAACTCTAATTCCTTTGTACCTTTTTTCTAAATTTAGAATTCAAAATACATCTACTTAAGGAAAAATTGTTTATTAAAATGCCTCCATTGTAAGGATATCAAATACACTCTGAGCAGTAAACATCTCTGTCTTGATGAACAATTTCAGTGTGAGAATAAATTCTCAAAAAAAATCAATTTAGTTGGAAGAAAGCTCCTTTAGTACAAGAGTTTCTTAATAAAAACAGTCATTATATTGCCTGCCTTGGTAGTTTTTCTAAACTCAGAATCAGAGGAACATATTCATTACAGCACTATTGATGCAAGTGAAAAATGTTTCCAAATAAGCAGTTGGTTAAATAAAGGTCCTTCAATATCCTGGAATACTATGCAGCAATAACAGTTACAGTGTCAGATACATTTGATATTTATAATGCCTCTGATATATGGAAAACCTAGGTCATGAAGGAGTATGTGAATTAAATACATACCTACAGATGCAGGAGGGTAGAAAACATTCTGGCAGGCTATGTACCAAAATATAAATTGTTGTTTATAGTAGCTTGTGGGTTATGAGTGATCTTTATTTATATTTTGCTCATGTTAATTTCTTTGTTACTGCCATGAACATGTACCACTTGTTTAAAAGAAAAAAAGTCACCCCCTATCAGCACACAAAGTTAAAAAGCATTTACAGAAATGAGTAAAAATGATATGTGCATATGTAAACACTGTCTGAATTTTGTCTCTTCAAAATGACCCTTAAGGTTCCTTTTTCTTTTCTTTTTTTTTTTTTTTTTTTTACAGTTGTCCCATTTATTTCTCCCCTTTATCCCCCTCTCCCCTCACTTCCCTCCAGGATTCCCCTGCCCCCTAAGTTCACATCCATGGGTCATACATATAAGTTCTTTGGCTTCTCCATTTCCCATACTATTCTTAACCTCCCCCTGTCTATTTCGTACCTACCAATTATGCTTCTTATTCTCTGTACCTTTTTGACCATACTCCTCCCTCCCTC